>JABMCL010001766.1:1717500-1762500 GCA_018857735.1 Alviniconcha marisindica | reverse complement strand
GAGAGAGAGAGAGAGAGAGAGAGAGAGAGAGAGAGATGGAAACAAGAAGGTTTTGTTTTCATCTTAACCTACCTTTGTTTGGTTGTGTGTGTGTGTGTGTGTGTGTGTGTGTGGTGTTGATGTTGTTGTTGTTGTTGCTTTTGTTACTGTATGCACAGGTAGTCTTTTATTTGGCCCAACACACACACACACACACACACACACACACACACACACACACACACACACACACACACACACACACAGTGTAGAGGAGATGAGAGAGAGAGAGAGAGAGAGAGAGAGAGAGAGAGAGAGAGAGAGAGAGAGAGAGAGAGAGAGAGAGAGAGCCTTTGTTGTATCTGTGGAGGTACCACATATATATATACCTGTAGTTGTGATTTTTATTATCTCAGTTTGCCAGCTTTTTGTTTCATAAATTCTCCACGGTTATCACAGTAAGTCAGTCTTAGCATAAGCGAATGCTACACTAACATCCTGAGGGAACTGGCAGAAGTCATCAAAACATAAATAGACTGGGTTCTGCAAATGCCAGTATGGCAACATTCTGGCATAAGAAAGAGCAGTGCCATGCTTAGAACAGATCAAGCAATACTTACTGAGTTTTCTCTGTAGTGAGAACGACTGCATGGTGCCAAACAACACAGACACAAGCTGTGTGCCACAGACAACATTCCCAACTAACTGTGTTGTTCTAAGTTGCTAAACATGCACCAGCAAGAACGCTTATCAGTAATCAAATGCAGAAAATGCCAGTTTAACTTTTAAGCCATCTCTAAGTCAGCTTAACTTGAAGAGTGCAGTGAATCTAGTTTGTGCAATTTAACAATTCATTTCAGTGACTGAGGTTGTCAGGCCATCTTTAATTCAGTGTCATATTCAGAAATTTCAGTGAATTCCCCGACAGCAAAACCTGGTCAAACTAACAAATTACCTGTCCCAAAGTTAAATTACAACTGAGTTCACTGACACTGACTGAACTGGTTGCATGACTTCAAGATCAACACTTGGGTCTCCATCAGTGTTGACCCATAACTAATGCATGAAGAACATCTTTCTGCACTACTCTAAGCACAGGGTCAAACTGGCACTTGTAAAATGTAATTCCCAACACAGCCACTACAAGTTCCCACAGAGCACACCACGACACACTTCAGGTGGCAGCCATCATTGATAGCAACTTGTGCTCTCTGAGATCAGATTTCTTCTTCTGGGCCAGCAGCAGTACATGCATGTGGCTATAAATAGCCCAGCTCACTCACCGAGGTTTGGCACCGTGCCTCCCCCACCGGCCTCTCCCTCCAAAGACATTGGTCCCCCCCCCCTCCCTCTCTCTCTCTCTCTCTCTCTCTCTCATTCTTCATTTCTTTCTCCATTTTGCTTTTAAGGACTAGCTGATAGGTCTAAATGAATCTAACTACAATCCTTTGAATAATAAAGTTTCAAGTTCAGGTGCTCTCTCTCTCTCTCTCTCTCTCTCTCTCTTTCTCTCTCTCTCTCTCAGAACTAGAACTGTGAAGGACTGACTCACCAGTAGGGCAGCAAGTAAAGGAGATAATCTTTTAATAATCTAGAAATAATCTAGAAAGAGTCTTGGGCTCCCTCTAATCATTAGAATCAATGTGTCCTACCCCCCCCCCCCCCCCCTTTTTTTAAATTTAAATTTCATTTTCTTTTAATAATTACAGTTTGTTGTTGTACAACAAGCTGTAAGAAATGCAACTGTTGATATCAACAGATAATGTAAAACATTATACATTGTTCTTACACTTTTAGCATGTCAACATTCAGACCTAATTAGAATCTGAATTTGTGGTGTGTGTGTGTGTGTGTGTGTGTGTGTGTGTGTGTGTGTGTGTGTGTTTGTGTGTGTTTGTGTGCATGCGTGCATGTGTGCATGCATGCATGTGTGTGTGTGTGTGTGCATTCACATGCATGCGTGTGTGCATGCGAGTGTGTATAAAATACAGAATCATATAATAAATTTTAAAAATAACATTGATGATATAAATTTTAACATGACACATAACACTTGATCATTTTCTTTGCTAGACTTTGTGGTTTACCTGTCAACTAGGTATGTCTTGCTCAGATTGTTTGTTTTTCAGAGTACATTCATTTCTTGGATCATTTCTTCTTCATCCACTTTTCTGTTTCTTTTATTTATTCACTGTTGTTGCTGTTTTGCTGTTGTTTTGTTTGTGTTTCTAGTCTTTTTTATAGGTGTTTCTAGTCTGTCACTCAAAAACAGAAATGAACGACTACAGTAACCATGCTAGACATTGTTCAAACTGGTGTGATATCTATACACTATAATAAAGTGGCAAAAGTGGTTCATGGAAACCAGTCAGACAGTCATTGCAACCAGTCAGATACATGACCGTCTATGCTACTACTACTACTCTGCCAGCAACCATCCTGCTCCTTTCCCCATTATAACACACAACACACACACACACACACACACACACACACACACACACACACACACACACACACACAGAGTCACACACACACACACACACACACAAACACACACACACACCAGTCTATACTACTACTACTCTGCTAGCAACCACCCTGCTCCCTTCCCATCTATAACACACACACACACACACACGCACACGTCTATACTACTACTACTCTACTAGCAACCACCCTGCTCCCTTCCCCGTCTATAACACAACACACACACACACACACACACACACACACACACACACACACACACACACACACACACACCACAAACATGCATGTGCATGAGCCACACACACACTCTCTCCTTCTGTGCTGTGCTTAGAGTTTTGTTTTGTTTAATTTAATTTTTTTAAAGAACCAATCAAACAAAAGTAACAGCTGGTACATCTGACCGATTGCCAATTTTGTTTCCAGGACATGCTGATCTTAAACGGTAAAATACAGGAAATCACTGGTTAACATGAACTCTGTATTACTGCTACTAAACTTTACAAGTACTAGTATTACAACCCCTTTTAGTGTTACCAATGACCGATGTCCTATTATAATTATATTATGCACCCTATCACAGCTGAGAAGAAACTGCTTACAAACAAAGCTAGGAAGTTTTGCAAGCTACACCGCATCAAGTGCATGCATCACACTGACAGGGATGAATCTTGGTGAATGTTGTAAAATATCTTGATATATAAATTTTTCTTTTTCTTCACAAACCAAATTCAAGTGCAGGTACAAAAGGCAACACCTTAATCATCAGAAAGCCTAACATTTGACATTTGATGCAAGATAAAAAATATACCATTAATATATATACCCTATCAACTTTCATATCAATTCTCATTAAAACTGCTTACAATTGACAAGTGAAAGACAGATACTCAGTTTATTTGAAAATGATGAAAAAAGCAAATCACCTTTCTTTTGGGTGCTGCGTGGAACTATTTCTTATTTTCTATTTGCTGTTTCTATTGTTTATGGTCATAACATTTCTAAAACAATCAAGCGATTATTTTCTTTTTCTTTTTATCTTAGTTACAATTAATTCAAGTTGATCTCTTCTTTTTCAGATCAGTATAATAGATATTGAAGATAAAGAATGGTGACAAATTGTTATGAATCAAAATCAAAAGTCTTAAAGTGCGCAGACCCTTAATATAAAAGCAAAATATTGCCACCAAACTAGTCCACGGAAACAAACTAAAACAATGTTAGGATCTTAGATACACACCTAAGAGACACTTTACAGATCAACCTCCCAATGAAAGCAAAGTAAAGCAAAAAATGTCCAAGCATTTCTCTCTCTTTTCTCACTGATTCGTTGTTCTAACAACTATTTTCAAAATATGTTGTACATTACTACTGACTGTTTAATTTACTCAGTAAAGCAATCATTCAGTCACTAAGTCAGGTAATCTCAGTATTCATCATGAGTAAGGTAAACAAAACAAAAAATCCAGATCAGACCGAATTTTGTGACAGTTTTTCTCACTCTTTGACTCAAAGAACTATTCCGATGTCAGACTTGATGCGAAACTGTTTAAAAATTAAAAAATCTGAAACAAAGTTGGCTGCCAATATTCTGACAAAAGACTAAGCATACAAAAGGTTAAAAAGAACATGTAATCAGACAGTGCAAAACAACTTGCACAAGTTCATTTTCACAATTTGTTTTGTACTGTCCAATTAAAAAAGCATTCCTTTACTGAGGCTACAAATAATTTTATTGTTAATTAACAGCAAGATGTTGCAATCAGTCTTCTACTTCTGGTTTACAACCATAGTCAATGATTATTAATACCAGCTCAACAGCTGTTGTTGGTCTACCACTACCAGTGATCACCATCATCAGTGTTGTTGTTGTTGTTGTTGTTGTTGTTGTTGTTGTTGTTGTTGATGTTGGTGGTGGTAGTGTGTGTGTGTGTGTGTGTGTGTGTGTGTGTGTGTGTGTGTGTGTGTGTGCTTTACAACCATAGTCAATGATTATTAATACCAGCTCAACTGCTGTTGTTCGTATACCGGTGATCACCATCACTGTCAGTGGTGGTAGTGGTGGTGGTGGTGGTGGTGGTGTGTGTGTGTGTGTGTGTAGGTGTGTGTGTGTGTGTGTGTGTGTGTGTGTGTGTGTGTGTGTGTGTGTGTGTGTGTGCGTGCGTGCGTGCGTGCGTGCGTGCGTGCGTGCGTGCGTGCGTACGTGTGTGTCTGCGTGTGTGCGTGGAGAGAGAGAGAGAGAGAGAGAGAGAGAGAGAGAGAGAGAGAGAGAGAGAGAGAGAGAGAGAGAGAGAATGACAATGGGAGACGGAATTAAGCAACGTGAATGTGACGCAAAATTAGGGTTAAATTCTGTATTAAACGTTTCATGCGTTGTTTAATATTTCATAATTACTGCCTGACAGCACAGACTTCTTCTCTGATTAAATGTCCGCCCTCAACATTTTAAGGCTTCTCCAAACGCTGTTCTTGTCTAGTTTAGAGATCTAGTGAAGGGGATTTCTTCGACATAAACAAGCAAGTTTGCTCTCCCACAGTGGTCAGTGCGTGCAATCTTGCGCAACCAGTAATATTAATTTCCCGCCTACCTCTCACGCTTACTCGCTGGTCGGCTTAATGTTCCGCTTCATTTCAGACAATTTGTGTCATTCAATCAATGGTGTGGCATTTCATGGGCGCCATATTGTTGTCAGGAAACATTCGCGAAAAGATAAAACGATGAAGTTGATTGGCCTATTGTGGGAATTTCTCTTGTTTCATTGGTTAATACCAACTGGTGGTCTCAAAAGAGAAAGTAGCCGCAGGTATCAAGGGAGAATATTAGGTTTAAATCGCGTGTGAATTATTATCTCCCATGAAACAGAGCAAGAAGGCGACGGCATAGTTCCATCAGAAACTACACTACTGTAGTATCGCTGGTTCCATTGGCAGCTTCCGACCATTAATCAAATCAATTCGGAGGAACACCCTCCCCACACACACACATAATCACATGTATGAATGCATACTCTCTCTCTCTCTCTCTCTCTCTCTCTCTCTCTCTCTCTCTCTCTCTCTCTCTCTCTCTCTTCTCTCTCTCTCTCTCTCTCTCTCTCTCTCTCTCTCTCTCTCTCTCTCTCAACATACTGTAGCTCATTGTATCCTTAGTTAATAGTAGTTTCCCTCATGGGCGAGGGCTGGATGTAAAAAAACACACAAAAAAACTCGAGTATTCTCTACTGACAACCCCGGCCTCGTAAAATAAAGTTTATTCTCTCTCTCTCTCTCTCTCTCTCTCCTCTCTCTCTCTCTCTCTCTCTCTCTCTCTCTCTCTCTCTCTCTCTCTCTCTCTCTCTCTCTCTCCACACACACACACACACTCACACTGACACACTGACACACACACACACACACACACACACACACACACACACACACACACACACACACACACACACACACACACACACACCACACACACACACCACACACACACACACACACACACACCACGCACGCACGCACGCACGCACGCACGCACGCACACGCACGCACGCCGGCACCGCACGCACACACACACACACACACACACACACACACACACACACACCACACACACACACACACACACACTCAGTCACACACACACAACACAACACAACACAACACAACACAAAACACACAACACAACACACACACACACACACACACACACACACACACACACACACACACACACACACACACACACACACACACACACACACGCAAAAGCCGCGTGTTTTGGGGATTTTGTTTTTGTTTTTTGTCTGTGTCCATGGCCGAGACCCTTGTTCTGCTGAGCTTAGCAAAGATGTTAAAATCCTACACCCAACAACCCCCCCCCCCCCCCATTCACACACACAAAAAGGGGGGGGGGGGGGGGGCAGGGTCATCTGTCCAATTGCCAAATCTGGCACAAAAAGGGCTTTATACAGCTGGGCTATATATGACAAAACAGAGGGATAATCACGTTACAAGCTTACTTTAATTAGTGCTTTTGATATTTTTGTCCAGTATTATTTTTTACTTGACTTAAAACATTTTTTAATCAGTTTAAATAATTAAGGTTGGCTATTATTATGAAAGAACTGACTGACATTTTGTTGTTAAGTTGTTTGTTGTTGCTGCTGCTGTTGCTTAATTTGTTATCTTTTTTGTCATTCAAACATTTTGATTTTGGTCAACGTAATTGTGAAATGCAAGACTATTAGAATCAGTTAGCTTCATAATCCTAGGGGATTTGCTGTTTTTCTTGTTATTCCTTTTCTGGTCCAAGTCTGTGCACTTATATAACAGATGTTTCAAAAGATGGTCACTATATTAATTGACTGTTGTTTTGTTGATGATATTTGTTTATTTTGTATGTCAGTGTGTTTGATCTTTTCTTTGGTATTTTTGTAATTGTTATACACATTGCTGCTGCTGTTGTTGTCACAACTAAGTTGCTATTGCTTAATGTGTATGGCTGTTTGTGCTATCCCAACACCTGTTTACCATCTCAGGAAGACAGTTTGAGCAGTTTCGTAAATCAGTTTATGCATTGACAGAGCAATAGTGGAAAAGCAGTTAAAGTTGCAACTAATCAACTAAAAAACAAACCAAATGGTAGGTGGTGATGACATTTTCCTCGTTAAAGTGGATCCTGGGGAAAGTCGATCAACGAATCATACCCCATTTGTGCTTATTTTCTTTTTCTTTTCTTTTTGGTTTATTTTTTTCTTCTTCTTTTTTTTTTTTTTTTTTTTTTAACGATGGGGCTAATTAGGTGGTAGACGTTAGGCCAACTCCTTCTTGTGGCCAAATTCTCTCTCTCTCTGGTTTACAGGATGATGATAAAAATCCACTCGAACACGGTATCAAATATAAATACAGTTCTATACAAAATACAAATACAACAGTGACAAATACAAATACAAAAGAATTTTATTATTCTTAATAAATGCATAAAATGATAATTTGTCTTTTGGGTCTCTCGAATTCCAGAGAGAGAGAGAGAGAGAGAAAAAAAAAAGGCAATTTAACATAACAAAAGTAAGAGAATACAAATAAAACGGAGTAAAACGGAGTAAAACATCCCTGTCTTGTTGACCACGCCCACCACAAGTAAAGGGAGAGCAATCTTTAATCATCCCATCATTCTCTGCCAAGATGGAAGTACCCATCGGGTAACGTGAGCACTGAAGCCGCTTCTTGATTCAGTTTGTGATAAAAAAAAATCCATGTCACTGGCAGCACGCTGTCATCACGAATAACAGAACAAAGCGCCTATCAATCATGGTAATAATGTGTTTATTTTAAAAATGAAGGGAGTACGCTTTTTCTGTAATCTGTGCAGAACTTTTGATGTGTATCGACTGTCGACTGAATCGAGCTACAGAAATTCGTCTGCTGGTGATCTTCATCCGACTTCACATTTTCTGTTTCTGCTGTGGGAACGAACACAAATGTTTCCATTACATTTTACAGTAGATTGTGGGAATATGTGGCTTTTTTCAAATGTACTTTGAAGAGGAGGCGACCTAGCTCCCTTCAGCGGAAGATTGCAAAATATAATTATAGATCTAGGTTTGGAATGTTTGAACTGGGAGACAGGTGGGGGCGGGATTGAACAGTCTAGCCAGAAAAAGGCAGAGAAGCAATAAACTGATCTATTCCTTTACTGTTCCCAGCAAGAAGGTTGGCTGTCGGTGGTCCATTTTGCAGGCAGAATGGGAAATATCCTTGTTATTATTAGTATTAAAATTATGGTACTTTAAATAGTGTTTGCAGCACCTAGGCCAGAGGCAGAGGTCTGGAGTTGAGGCACTTGAGAGGACAAAAAATCGTACAAATTTTCAGTTCTTTTGAGCAGATGTATTTTCTGTGCATACATTTGTTGTCAGATTCTCAGTCACATTACCTACAGTCCATATACATATATAATAATATATATATATACTTGGATTTCTGAATTTTACACTTGTCCTAATAACATACATGCCATCTTCTTTTGTCTGTGCTTTATTTATTCTAGTTTCATCTGTACAGTCAACAGTGTGACCACAATCACCTGTCTGATGATTGTTTAGCTACTGTGGGTCTGCACTGTGCAACAACAACAATAAAACAAAGAAAAAAGCCACAACCATGCGAAATAAACTATCTGCTATTTTGTTTATTTTGTTGTTATTTTTGTTTTGTAGTTTTAACTACTAATAACTAAAAGGAAAACTGCAATGAGATGAAGCCAAAAGGTTAATTCCAGATGTTAATAATTAACCAGGATCCCTAGTTAGTAGTAATGCACCAGTGGAGAGCTACTTATTTGGTTTTAATTTTTCTTCTCCAATTCTTGTTCCCATTTTATGAGCAGAAGAATGAAATATTTTCATGTTCTTTATTATCTATAGCAATTAGTATATGAAATAAATCCACACTGTCTGTCTGTGTCTGTCTGCCTGCTTGCCCCCATCCCCACCCACCTCTCTGTCTGCCCCCCCCCCCCACTCCCTCACACATGTGCACACATGCACATCACACACACACACACACACACACATACACACACACAGAGTCACACACAGAGTCTCTCTCTCTCTCACACACACACACACACACACATGCATGCACACACGTGCGCACACACACACACACACACACACACACACACACATGCATGCATGCACACACATGTATACACATGACATGCGACTGAGTGCATTATGATTATCCAAAAACATGCTCTCTCTCTCTCTCTCTCTCTCTCTCTCTCTCTCTCTCTCTCTCTCTCTCTCTCTCTCTCTCTCTCTCTCGCTGACTTGCCTTAGTTGTCAATTGGATACTGATGACTTGTGCAACTGATTCTTACTATTTAGCCAGTCTTGACTAGCTTTTGTTGGTTTATAATTGTAATTTCCATTGTTCATTTATTGATTTACTGATTCATACAAACATAGTAAAGCAAAGGTAAAAATATGCCCATCAGGATTTTGTCTTTTAAATTTATTCATGCTTGATTAGTTCATAGACCTTCTGATGTTTTGTATAAAAAAATTCTTTTTCACCCAGGCATCAAATGAAGCATCTCTACAAGCTTTGGAAACTCTTATGTCAGAGTTTTTCAGCCCTGTAACAACAAATGAAAGGAAACGAGAGATTGGTAAGCATAAAAAAGACGTACAGGCAATTGAATGTAAATGGCTGAACAACACAAGAGCCATAGATCATTAGAATTGGTCATGATTGTGATATCTTTGTTTAGTAATTGGAATGTAATGTGTGCAGGCTTATTTGAACAAATATATATTATGCACAAATATATATATATATCATTATATGCATTCAGTAAATTATGCATGCATACTGATTACTGTACACTCTTAGTCTCTCAGTCACACACACACACACACACACACACACACACACACACACACACACACACACACACACACACACACACACACACACACACACACACACACACACACACACACACACACACACACACATGTTAAATGCCAGGGAGATTCTGTTAGAGATATATTCTATTTTTGTGTATGAATCTATGATATAAAATATGTTCTGTTATTGTTTTCTGTTCTATACAGGCATTGTGGCTTTAGCACTAGCAGTAGAATCTGTTATACTTATAGATCAGATGTTGTTTAGAGTTATTTAGATTCAAATTTCATGTCAGATTGATCACCCTGATATAACTGTCATAGTTGACTGGGGGCATTAAAAACTAATTATTTTTCTGTGCCTTATTGATTGATGGATCTATCATGGTCTTCTATATATATATAATAATAATATATTGCCTGTACCAATATACTGAGAAATGAATACAATGCATCCATGGAAAAACTGAAATCAGTTACAACATTTATTGCCTCTGTTTTAATTAAGTATTTGAGGGATGCTTTTTGCTGAAATTGATAGCTTATGTATTTTTTTGTTTGCAGAAAGCCAGCTGAACAATTTTGTTCAGATGAAAGACGCATGGAAAATGTGCCTGTACTTCATTACACACACTCATAATGAGTATGTGATGATGTATGCCATGAATGTCCTGGAGGTAAAAAAAAAAAAAAAGGGGGGGGAAAAATAGTTATGATTTGATATTAATTCAGCCTTCTCATTACTGTGTACAATTTTCTGATGCATTTATAGTCTAAGTTGCTCAGTTTCTGTCCCATGATACGTAATTTTTATATTTTATATATTTTTTAAACAACTGTTTTTCCCTTGGGTAAGGCACAGCAGCTGCAAGACCAGTGCTGCCCATTTTTACCAGTGTGTACAGTGTTTGTGTATGTATGGATCATTTGGATGCCATTGTTTGGGTGTTCAGGTAACGTGTGCAGATGTTGAGTTGTGTAATTGCACACTGGGGCTGTACAAATACCGCAAGAGAATATGCACTGAAAGTTGACTTTGGGGAACAAAATCCCATGCTGCACTGGGGAGTCAGCTTCATAATAATAATAATAATCATGTACATTCATCGTTCGCTCATCAATGCCCTGAGCACTCACATAATACATATTAACCTAAATATGATATTCTGTACACATGTAGAGCACAGTGCTATCAAAAACAATGTACATAACGTATTATACAGAAACACACACACACACACTATGACTGTAGCAGAAACTGGGTATTGATATTAGTTGGGGCGGAAATACTGTGAGAAGAGGAAGGTTTTCAGTTTGGCTTTAAAATATGACAGGGTTGAACCGTGTCTAAGGTCTTGTGGGAGTGAATTCCAAATGTGGGGCCCAAAGCAAGAGAATGTGCAAAAGCCATGAGTCTTGCATTTGTATTGTTGGATTTTCAGTATTTTCACATCAGTATTGTGCCTGGCATTTTGGTCCAGTGCTCTCCCAACTGCACCACATCCCATTGCATCATGTACTAGTACTATGTGCACTGCACTGGGAGTTTGATAATGATACTGATCATACATACAGGTGTCCCATAAAATCAGAATTGCCTGAGAAATTGAAACTTAAAGAGCTATGTCACATATGTGTGTGTCTGTTTGTCTTTGTCCATTTGTGTGTGTGTGTGTGTGTGTGTGTGTGTGTGTGTGTGTGTGTGTGTGTGTGTGGTTGAGAGAGAGTATAGCATTCTCTTTTAGTTTAACTGACTGTAAACCTTTAGAAGTTTTCACTATTAAGAGGTCGGAGTCATCAATAACCCTACTGATTCACTGACATAAAATAGTTTAAGTTTCACTGTATTCCTTGATTCTGCAGAACGTGATCAACAAACAGTGGATGGGTATTGGGGCTGGTGACAAAATGGAGATCAGAAATGCAGTGAACCAGTACTTGCTGGCCAACCACACGCTTGTGCCTACCTACATCCGCAACAAGCTTGTCAAGCTGGTGGTTGATATTGGCCGCCTTGACTGGCCGCACTTCTACCCAGATTTTTTCCCCAGCATACTGCAGGTAAGGAGAGGGTCATCTCCCTCTGCTTCAGGACCAGAAAGCCCCAATCTGACAATGTTCTGAAGTGCTGAAGTTTCAGACACATTGCCGGGGTTTGGGGTTTCTGGTCTTCAAGCAGTGTGTTTGTCTGATAGTGTGCATGTGTCTGTCTGTCGGAATGTTTGTGTGTGTTAGTGTTTTAGTTTAACTGACCATGAACTTTTAGAAGTTAGCACTATTATTATTAAGGGGTCAGATTCATCAGTAAACCTACAGTGCACCAAGTTCATAGCAGTGTCATTTCTGCTTCATGTACACTGAATACACACACATGCATGCACACGTGCACACAGACACACACACATCACATTATAATGAACTTTTAGAAGTTAGCACTGTAAAGGGATCAGATTCGTCAGTAATTCTGCAATGCACCGAGTTCATAATGATGAAATGTGTGCTTCATGCACACAGCATACATGCACACACACCTGTGCACACATGCACATGTGCATGCACACACACACACATGTCACATTTTTGGCACAGCTGTTGAGATTTACATCCATAGCAGGTGCAGTCATAACAAAAGAGCATTTGTTGACAAGCCCATCCTTCGTCTTCTTTTGTCCACCATTTTGGCAGACTGACAGATTAATTTACCTTTTAAAAATTACAAAATCTGGGTTGTAATCACTCAAACAGAGGCTGAAATCGGCACCGAAACATAGAGTGGACATTCCTTGTTACATGGTGAAAAACTACTTTTCGTGTTTCAAGTACAAAAGAGTTTCAAAGCAGTTGTTTCCTCCCATATGCCATTCATCGACAAAAGTCGATGTTGGGGCTGAGCTAGGTTGTTGACAAAAGTCAACATTAGGGCTGAACTAGGCTGTTAACAAAAGTTGACATTGGGGCTGAGCTAGGCTGTTAACAAAAGTTGATGTGGGGACTGAACTAGGCTGTTAATGAAAGTCAGTGTTGGGGCTGAGCTAGGCTGTTAACAAAAGTCGGTGTTGAGGCTGAGCTAGACTGTTAACAAAAGTCAATGTTGGGGCTGAGCTAGGCTTGTAAACAAAAGTTGATATTGGGGCTGATCTAGGCTGTTAACAAAAGTTAACATTGGGGCTGAGCTAGGCTATTAACAAAAGTCGACATTGGGGCTGAGCTAGGCTGTTAACAAAAGTTAACGTTGGGGCTGAGCTAGGCAGTTAACAAAAGTCGACATTGGGGCTGAGCTAGGCTGTTAACAAAAGTTAACGTTGGGGCTGAGCTAGGCTGTTAACAAAAGTTGACATTGGGGCTGAGCTAGGCTGTTAGCAAAAGTTGACGCTGGAGCTGAGCTAGGCTGTCGACAAAGGTGGACTTTGGGTCTGTAAGGGTTAACGTCTGCAGTGATATATTATTTACCATGTGGGCAGCTTGTGCAGCAGCCAGACACAGCCCTGCTGGGCGTCATCCTGCTGCAGACAGTGTCGGAGGAGCTGGCTGCCCCCAGGGAGGACCTCAGCATGGCTCGCAGGGAGGAGCTGCACCGCCTGCTGCTGCAGCAGGTTCCCACCATCCTGCAGCTCCTCAACAGTAAGTGTGACAGTTTTTATGTGCCATATGTGAATTTTCATTCATTTAGTGTGTTTTTGTGCACATACACATGGGCATGCATGTGTATGCATTTGTGTATGTCTGAGTGTTTGCACATACATGCATAACCTTGCACTTTTGTGAAATTAAGTTTGTGTTCATTTTGGATTACAACAGTGCATATTAAATATTAAATTGTTTATGCGATACAGTTTAAGTGACTTTCCTCGGCACAACAAGATTACATATTAAATTGTTTATGGGATGCAGTTTAAGTGACCTTCCTCAGCACAAACTGTTCCAGAACAGTATGAAGACATTTAACTGTGGGGCTGACCATCTTCTTTCCAGCTTTGTTAGAATCTGTTTTGGAGAAGCACAGACATCTTGTGGCCGCCACTCCGCCACCATCTCCCACACAGCAGCCGAAGAACTCGCGCCACTCAACTCTTCTGCTCTTCTCTTCTTCACCCATTCGGTCAGGTAATCCAAATCTTGTAACTTTTGTCTAGTTTTGTAACTGTAAGCAGTGTAAACCTGACCACTTTGTCACAGGGTTGTTTCTCTTGAAAACCAGCTGTCTAGTCTTCTTGTCTGCTTTCTTTGTGTTCCAGCTTTTTGTTGGTTTTTGCCACCATGACAAAGAGTAGAATAGGTAAAATGGTGCTTGATACTATTGGTATTGCAGTTGTTTGTAAAAAATGTGCTTGAGTCTTATGGTAAAGCCTCTCTGACACTCTCTCTACATCTCTCTGTCTTTGTATCTCTCTCTGTGTCTGTGCCTGTCTCTGTGTCTCTGTCTCTGTCTCTGTCTCTCTCTCTCTAAACAATTTGCTTAAGCTACACTCATACCTGATGCTGATGCATGTATGTGTTTATGTGTGTGTTTCATGTGTTTATGTTATGTTCATGAGTAAAAAACCTGGTTAAACAGAAAAGTAAAACAGCCACAAGTGTCATCATTGCCTGTCAGTGGCCTTTGTGTGCTTGCATGTACATTTTCCTCGTTATTTGTAATGAAACCATTTGCGTTAGCCTGAGAACAACAGGTGTCAGTGAAAGGCGTGTCTCAGCACAACGGACATGTTCTCACCTTTCAGACACCTTGGTCAGTAGCATGCTCAGCAGCCCGGGGCGGGCCACTCAGTTGGAAGCGCTACCTCCGCTGGACGAGGCCTCCCAGGTGCTCAGCGCCACCGTGCTGACCTGCCTTGCCCATTACTTCTCCTGGGCGCCCCTCTCCGCCACCCTCACCCCCCAGCTCCTGTCCACCATCTTTCACTTTGCTGCCTTTGGCTGTGAGGGCAAGGCTGGTAGGACAGGGGTGGCATCCACTTCTCCAGGTGTGTAGCTGAAAGGTGACTGTAGGTGTGGCTGATGATGGATGTTTGTTTGTGTGTGGGGTGGGTGGGAGTTTGGTGGGTGGGGTGGCAGGGTTGTCCTTGAAGGGTAATTTTTTTGGGGAGTCAGTCTGGTAAAAATAAAGAATGTGTGTGTGTGTGTGTGTGTGTGTGTGTGTGTGTGTGTTGTCTGTTGTTTGTCATCCGTGTTTGCTTTGTATGTGTGCTTTTGTTTTGTTAGTCATCTTGAAGTGTTTCTGCTGCTGGGAACCAAAATGCAGCAGAGCACTCTCAGCTAAATCCACTTCAATGCAGTGCAGTAGTCACCACAATACAGGCCAGGCGAAAACCACCCTCCTGAGTGTGACTGGGATCAAATGTAATCCTAAGGATGCACGGTTTCAGGTGGCTACAGCACGGAGACTCCCTACCTGGGCCTCCTGTCCATGAACTGCATCAACGAGGTGCTGTCCAAGAACTTTGTGCCGGCAGAGTTTGAGGACTTCTTGCTGCAGATGTTCCAGCAGACGTTCTACCTGCTGCAGAAACTCACCAAAGAAAGCAACACCAACTCCTCAGGAAACAGGCTGGAGGAGATTGATGAAGAGTGAGTTCTTGGTGGTGCTTGTGATAATGATGACAGTGACACAGAAAGGGAAGTGAGGAACTCAGCGAGTATCAAATTATGAAAATGCCTTCAGTGGGTATTTACAGGCAACAGTTTCAAGGAAGCTCGGTGACTGTACACATTTAGCTGTAAAGACTGCTCCTTTATGATATATGTGACCATGGTTTATAAAAAGATGCTTTGTGACTCTGAGGTTCTTGTTCATGAAAACAATTCATAGTGTGATTCAAGAGCATTGCATAGTAAAAGCATATGCAGAATGATTTGCTGTTGCCTCTGTGGTGACTGACAGCCTCCTTCCGGAAGAGCTGAAAGCCATGTTCTGTTTTTCAGCTACATGGAGCGTTTCACAGATTTCCTCCGATTGTTTGTTGGGATTCATCTGCGACGCTTTGAATCAAATCCAAATTTTCCCGTCCTTGATTTCCTGCGATTGCTGTTCAAATACACATTCAGACAGGTATTACTGGATTTTTCTTTAGAATTAGTGTTTTAATTTTAATGTCTGTCGGTTGCAGATGTGGGCTTTTTCTTTTGTTTTGTTGTTGTTTTAATGGGAAAAAGGGGGGTGGAGGCGGGGGTGGGCAGGTATTCTTCTAATGTATTTGCTGCTTTGCATTGGTTTTTAGTGGTGTCGATATAAACTCAAGGAATGAGTGATGAAAAGTTTATTTCCATTGCATAAATAACTTGGTATTTTCCATTACATACTGAAATGACACATCCAGAAAGCACAAACCACTACATGCTTAAACTGTTGGTGTGAAGCGATGCATGTAACAAGCAGAAACCATCATCAGCTGTATGCTCAAAATATTAATTGTTACCATGAAGTGATGTACGTGCTTGTCATGCACAGAAAGCACAAACAGCCCTGTGCTAAAGTTGTTGGTGTGATTTTGTAATTGCCCCCAGGGAGGAAACTGACTTGGTTTTTACCTCTCTGTTCAAAGCACAGTTACTGAGCTTTAATTTGTGAAGAACTTTTGACAGCCCAACGCAGATGGCTTCTTCCGCTGCTTGGACATCTGGATCACATTCCTGGACTACCTCAGTACCAAGCTGCAGGGGAGAGATGCTGACAGCAACTCCATTCTTGGAAAGTGGGTCTATTGGGGAAACAGGCAATACCTGTCTGGTTGATTTCATTTGATGTGTGGTTGTGTGTGGGTGTGTTTCCTGTTTGACTGTGTGTGTGTATGTGGTGTGTGTTCATGTGTGTGTTTGTGTGTCCTGTTTGACTGTGTGTGTGTGCGTGCGTGTGTGTGTGTGAATCTTGTTTGTCTGTGTGTGCGTATGTGGTGTGTGTGTGTGTGTCCTTTTTGACTGTGTTTGTATGTGTGTGTGTGGGGGGGGGGGGGGGGGGTACTGTTCATTTTTCATTGTTTTTTTTTCAGAGTAGGCTCAATAGTTATTAATTTTTGGTCAAAGTATAGAGAAGAAGAAAGCAAGTAATTGTTAAAGCATTATATTTAGATCTCAGTTATTATTGGTTTACTTCTTTCAGTAGGTTTGTTTGTTTTTCATCATCGATCCTGAAATAGGACTTCATACCAATAAATCTGAATGTTATAGTTTCTGTGAATCAATTTCAGGTTGATTTTTGCCTTTCATTTTTCAGGTACAAAGATGCTTTGACGTCATTGGTGTCTGAAGTTCTACAGAAAATTATGTTCCGCCACAACCAGTCCCAGCTTGAGGAGCTTGATGACGACATTCTCGATGATGATGTGAGTCACCGCTGTAGCTGTCTTACGTTAATCTTCTTCAGTATTACACCAGTCCACATCAAATCCAAAGTCATTATGTGCCATTAAGAATGGTCGTCAGGTGATCATTCACTGCCCCCCTCTCCCCCCTCCCCCCCCCCTCAACCCCACCACCACCACAACCACAACCTGGTCATCACAGATGTGATTTAATTAAATTCTTCAGAAATTTGTTTTAATCCAAAGTGGTTATATACCACTTAGTAGGGTCATCTGGTGGTTGGCTGGGACAGATTTGTTGTTTCTGCTCCCTGAAGAGAGAGTACAGGGCTGCGTGAAGTTTTCTGTGGTTTGCTGTGCTTCTCTGGGACCACAGAGCTTCATCATAACAAAAAGAAAGAGAGGCAGACTGAGATGGACGGACAAGTGGGCAGATGGATAGACAGACAGACCCGTAAGGAGAAACGCTGCTAGGGGAAGAAAGTGTTTTTTTATTTACTGTTTGTTGGATGGTTCCATAGCACGGAAACCACAGCCCTGATGCTCCTAGTTGTAATGCCAAATTTTGTTTGACTGACTGATAAATGAATTTGATACAGAATGCATGGCATGGAAACCACAGCCCTGATGCTCCTAGTTGTAATGCCAAATTTGGTTTGACTGACTGATAAATGAATTTGATACAGAATGCATGGCATGGAAACCACAGCCCTGATGCTCCTAGTTGTAATGCCAAATTCGGTTTGACTGACTGATAAATGAATTTGATACAGAATGCACACATACAGATGGTAGAGAAAGGGTTGGAGGAGGGAGGATGCAGTGTCTGGGGTGGAGGGTGGGGGTACAGGGAAAAACTGTACTTTGTTCATCTTTCCGTGTGTTCCATGCAGTTGTTCTTCTGTGCAGAGTGAGACAGAATGGCAGCACTTTCTGCGCCAGTGCCTTGAAGTTGTGGCCAAGGTGGCCGAACTCACCACAGCTGAAACCTTTCAAGCCATCGTGAGTTTAAAGTCACTAGTCCCAGTGCTGTGTAGGAAATCCACCATTTCCACCCTTTTGTTGTTGCTGTCCTCAAAGCATTTTCGTTGTATGATTGAATTGGCTGTGCAATCAACGCTTGGTATAGGCTGAGCTATTTATGAACGAGACTTCTTTTTTTTAAAGCCATCTGGCAAATGCAAGGTTATCAGGCACTTTTCAAGCTGTTTTTCTTCTTTTACAGACATGTTTTCACCAATTTTGTGTTGTCCTGGTTGTGTGCCTGTTGGCATAGGCAATCAGAATAAGTCAATAATTTGCATTTCAACATCCTGTCATCCACACAGTCAGGACAATGGTCAACCTAAAATCCAGTTGCTGGTTGGTCAGTTTGCATGTGATTGATGCATAGTGATACTTGAAACTGAGAGAAAGGGTGGTTTACATTGCAATACTCACAGTTGTTTAAAGTTTTGTCTCGTATGAACTGTGTGTCTGCTAGTGATACCTCAAAAAGCATGGGTCTGATCTTGACAGTACATAGAAATCTGGTTTGCCTTATTCAAGGTTATTGTCAGACACAGTAAGAGCATAATTATGTTTACTTAACAAAATTCTTCTTTTGAAATTGGCTAACAGAGATGATTATCTGTGCAAGAGTTACTGTTATTGATTATGTGTGCACCCGTTCTGGTCCCAGTCCAGAGGTGAGATTTTGAGTGAGAACCATCAGTCTCGTTTGCATAGACTAATGTTGTCACAAAACTGCAAGTTCTGAATAAGATAGCACAGTATGCTACCACAGGCACCCAAGGAGACGTGATATAAAACATGAGATCAGGCTGAAAGTCTCATTTTGATTAAATAATTATCCAGTGAGCAGAAGCTGGGTTGGCAAATGCCGTATTGTTTATAAGGGGTATGTTTTTAACTGGGTAAGTGCCCCACGCTGATATGGCTTATGGAAATAAAGGAAAATGAAGAAAACAAAACGAAGATTTTTTTGTCCCATTGATAGTGGAAAGTCTTCCAAGAGCATGTGGATGCCTACTTTGGCTTGGAGAAGTTCGTGGAGGAAAGCGTGCAAGGCCGCCGACTGACCATCACTGCCGAAAACGACTGCCGGCGACTTCACTGCATGCTGCGAGACTTTTCCTCACTCCTTCAGGCTCTAGGACGCCTGGCTGACCACTTTATCGGTGAACACTTTGCTGACCGATACATCAATGCTAAACTGCTGGTAGAAAGGTAAGGACTGGGGAGGGCTTCTGGGAAGAGATTGGGGTCAACCAGAAAGGTTATATTGGGGCGAAACACAATTTGTCATATTACAAGTAAAGGTCAGATTCACTATTCATTCATGACTTACATCACTTCATATTTTTCTCCTTTTTTGGGATGGGGGCTGCAAAGAGATTGACATTCTTTTCTTCTTCTTCTTTGGGGTGGGGGTCTTTTGTGATGAGGTTAAAAATAACATGCTATCGGTTGACAGAATTGCAACATTTATTGTTGGATGATTGAGTAATCGACTTGGTGGTAATTTTATCCTATAAAGTGAAAGTTTATGAGATGTGTCGCTGATTTCTGGATTATTTCATACCTGGTGGTCCAAGGTTACCCAATTTTCAACCTGTTTGAGTCATGCATTCTAAATTTTCCTTGGAGGGTAGTTGGATGGTTGAAATATATCTTGATGACTTTGATATTTCAGGTTAGTTCAAGTGGTTTCCTATGGCAGTCAGATTAAGCTCTTTGATGTCTCAACAGAAACTGAAACCGTCCTTCAACAAGACTTTGTGCAAGTGTAAGTTGACACCTTTCGTTTTGTCTAAGTCACTGTGAAGGAACTCCTGTGGAGGTTTTAAATGCATTTAAAAATAACTGAGTGCACGTGTCAGCTCCCCATTGTTTTCATTGACCTTGCAGTGTAATCATTTGTTGCCAGGACAAAGACATCTGTGCTAAAAATGTCCACATTTTGTTATGTTGTCCCATGAAAGAAAGTGTTCTTTCGTTCTTTAAACCATTTGTGTGCTTTGATCTTCTAATAATAATAATAAACATTTGTAATGCATTCAATGATGCCATGATCATTCACCAAAAAATGTGAATCTAAAGATACCTCATATGCATAGTCAGTCATAATGATACTCTTTACATGTATTAGAAAGATAGGGGGGTTGGGTGGGGTGGGGGGGGGGGGAAGGGGGGCGAGGGGCAGGGCTAAATACTCTGTGTACGTAAGCGCAGACATGCACACACACATGCACGTGCACAAGGTGAGGAAACTGAATACTGGTTTTAGTTGTGGTAGAAGTATTGTGAAAAGAGGAAGCTTTTTAACTTTGTTTTGAAAGACAAAAGAATTGAGCAGTGCCTGAGATCAAGGGGGAGTGACAGTTAGTTAGTTAGTTGGTGGTTAGTTAGTTAGTTGGTGCTTTGAGCACAATGAACCACATAGGGTTATATCGGGGCTAAAGGGGGAGTGAGTTCCAAATGTGAAGTCCAGAGTTGGAAAAAAGAGTGAAGGCTCTCTGAGCACTGGGCCTCGGCTTTGTTTTTTCCGATTGTTCAAGGTTTGTTTTTGAATAATATGTCCCAGGCATGCTCAGGCCATGGCCGCCATCAAGGCCTATTCCCATTGGCTGCTGCAGCTGTACACCGAGTCCACGCGCATCAATCAGGAGAAAGATCAGTTCTATAAAATCATCGTCACGCTCATAGAGGCTGTGTCGCAGCTCACCAACAAACAGGTAGGCAAGCAAAGGAAATGGTGGTACTTGCTGTTTCTGTGGTAGACACATTTCTGGTACAGCGATGCCCCTTATGAAAGACCACCCTTACTAGAGACCACCCTTCTTTTTTTCTTCTTTTTTTGTTTTTTGTTTGTTTTTGTTTTGAGACCACTTTAAAAAAAACAAATTCCTTCATATCTCTTGGAAAGATATCCCTTACCAAAGTTTAGACCTTTTTTTAAGACCACTGTTTAGATTTGGCATGTATCAGTTGTTTGGCTGATGCAGGTTGGATCTGGTATGCTCTGCTGTCCTGCTGGCACAAGTGAGATCCAGTGTGTGTCAGCTGTCCGGCTTATGCATGTTAAATCCAGCATGCATCATCTGTTGTGCTGCTGCAAGTTGGATATTGTATGCATCAGTTGTCCTGCTGGTGCAAGTTAGAGCCCTTGTATATGAGCTGTCTGGCTGATGCAAGTTAGATCCATTGTATATGAACTGTCTGACTGTTGCAAGTTAGATCCACTGTGTATGTGCTGTGTGACTGGTGCAAGTTAGATCCATTGTGTATCAGCTGTGTGACTGGTGCAAGTTAGATCCATTGTGTATCAGCTGTCTGACTGGTGCAAGTTAGATCCACTGTGTATGTGCTGTCTGAATGGTGCAAGTTAGATCTGGCATGCATTAGCTGTCCAGCTAGTTCAAGTTTGATCTGGCATGTGTGAGTTGTACAGCTGGCACATGTTAGATCCTGCATATATTCAATTCAGTTCAGATCTGGTTTGAGCTGGCCTGGTCTTTTCATCAGGAGGTATGCTGTAGAAGTTTGATGTTTGGAATGCAAGAGACAGATTAGAAACAAACAACACAAAACCTTTCTCGATTTAACAGCTAGAACTGTAGATTTAAGATGTCTCTTTATTAAATTTAAGATGCAGTTAGCTGGGTCAAGCAGATGACAGAAACATCATCCCGGGTGACATGCACTGCTCAGGGCTTCAGGAGAGCGATAAATTCAGCCATGCTCATCACATCACCCTGTTGCTGTCCAGATCAAAATTGTGTTTCATAGATTGTGTGGAGGAGCTCTGGTGGTTTCTTTTGACATTGTACATGATAGTGCTTTGATGTGCCCTTGGACATTTTTTCCGGTGAAAAGTTGTCTATGTTGTTTTGCTTTTGCATAGCCCAGACTTTGTTTTTTTTCTGGTATGACCTTGTAAGTTAAGCTTCTCTGTGCATGTGTGTGTGTGTTGCTTAGAATAGTCTCGATGGACAAGATTTTGTGCATTATAAATTTATTATTATTATTATTATTAGCTATGAGGTTGACAAGGGCAGTAAAACCCAATCACAGACCCGCTTACAGAAAGGCGTGTGCTGCACTGATTTGTTCCTACACAGCTGTTGACCAAACAGGTGTCGGAGAGGGTGGTCCACTCCGCTGCTCACCTCCTGCTGTCCATCACAACCACAGTGCGCCCACCCTTCCTGCTGCAGCTGCCGGCTGTTCAGACCATGTACACTGCCACCACACAGGGCTCCTGCCAAGGACTCACCATAGAGGTAGTGCTGCACTCTTCTTTTTCTTTTCTTGTTGGGGTGAGGGGGGGTTGGGGGTATACTTGATTATCCCGTTTCAGTTGGTTTGCCAGGGCAAAGCAAGCAGCGGCAGAGTTGCAGTACTCAAAACCTGATGATTGATTTCTGCAGGGTTTTGTCAGGGTGTTGTGTGAGTGCCCTTGGATCTGGATGTGCACAGGCCTGTGGCACTTGGGAGCTCAGTTCTTCCTTTTGTCTCTGCCTTTGGACTCACCTCCAGATCAGTGCGCCTGGTTATCTTGTATAGGATGGTTTTCATGGGAGTGCCAAGCCCTCCTCAGGTGGTGGTCAGCTGTCTCTTACTCTTAGTAGTGGTCTGATGTCAGCAGGTGTTAGTTGTCAGCAGGACTTGGTTGCCAGTAGTGGTCAAGCGTCAGCAGGGGTTGGTCACCAGTTGTGGTCAGCTGTCAGTGGGGGGTTTGCTGCCAGTTATAATCAACTGTCAGCAGGGGTTGGTTGCCAGTCGTGGTCAGCTGTCACTGGGGGTTTGTTGCCAGTTGTAATCAGCTGTCAGCAGGGGTTGGTTGCCAGTTGCGGTCAGCTGTCAGTGGGGGGTTGTTGCCAGTTGTAATCGGCTGTCAGCAGGGGTTGGTTGCTAGTCGCGGTCAGTTGTCAGCAGGGGTTGGTTGCCAGTAGTGGTCAGTTGTCAGCAGGGGTTGGTTGCCAGTAGTGGTCATTTGTCAACAGGGGTGGGTTGCCAGTAGTGGATCAGCAGGGGTTGGTTGCCAGGTGTGGTTCTCAACAGGGGTGGGTTGCCAGTCATGGTCAATTGTCCACAGGGGCGGGTTGCCAGTTGTGGTCAGTTGTCAACAGGAGTGGGTTGTCGGTGGGGGGCAGTTATCTGCAGTGGTCAGCTGGCAATGGTGGTCACTGTTGCTTTCCACCCTGGTTTCAGGTGCAGCTGCTGGTGTACAGGTCGCTGTCTCACTACCTCCTGCTGCCATGGCCGGGCATGACGGAGAAGGAGCAAGACTGGGCCAGCCGCAGCTCCCACCACCAGACCTTCACCGCTCGGCTGGCTAAAGACTTCATCGCTCTCAAAGACTGCCCCAACCTGGCCTCCAGCAAAGAACTGCAAGAGCAAGGTCTGTGAATGGTTTTCTTCAAGGTCCGGATGAGTGTTTGTGTGGAGACCCTAGGGCGAAAGAGCTAGAAAGAGCTTGCAATTGGGGGCAAGGGTAGGGGGTCGATGTTGAAACTTACATTAGTAATGCGTGTTGAGTACTTGAATTTAAAACTGTGAGGACCAGCAACATGCCCAAATCTGACAGGTGGATTTTGCCCCAAAGCCAGGACTGACGGTGTAAGCTGGCGTGGCACTGGAGTGCAGTGGTCATATCATTTGAATTTGTTTTTACCTCAATGAAGCCTTTGCTCTTCATGTTCTCCCTTCTGTATGCATGTCATTATGTCAAGTACTGATCACTCTTCTGTTCACCGGCTTTACTGTGGAGTGTTCGTCCTGAGGTGACCCTATGCAGCTAACAGCACGTGAAAATCAGAGAACTAACTGTGGAGTGTGCCCATGGTGGGGTACCATGGATGCAGAAATTAAGGTCTCCTAGCTCTGCTGAGGACCCAGAGCTATCACAGGCTTCTTCTTTTCAGCATTGAGTAGGTCAGACTATATAGCTTTGCATGCTTCACCTGTTGACAGGAATTTTGCCTTTGCCAGTTCATTCAACTTCATTTTCCCCCCCTCCATTCTCGTCAAACGTTACATGTCTTGTCCTAAACAGTGAATCAGACTTTTACTTGAAATGTGATGAAGTGTGTTTGACCCTGTTAGACCTTCCTGGTTGACTGGGCATTAAATGTGAATGGACTCGACCCTTGCTTTTTGTGATTACAGCCTAAGCTGTACTTGACTCAGTACTTTTGTGTTGTGATTTCAGCCAAAGCGACTCAACCCACATATGGTGTGGTTTTATGCCAATGCCTGACATCAGCTAGCTCAGCCCTTGCACTTTGTGAGTTTGGCCAAAGCTGAATACGAAGTAATTTTACGTTTGCATGATGTGATTTCAGCCAAAGCGACTCAACCCTTGTGTGGTGTGATTTTATGCCAAAGCCTAGCGTCAACTAGCACTTTGTGAGTTTGGCCGAAGCTGAATACCAAATAATTAGACAGTTGCATGATGTGATTTCAGCCAAAGCATCAATACGACGGGTGCTGCGAGTGTGTCAGGACTGGATCGAGTCAGTGGCAGGAGAGGTAGTGCGTACCAAGCAGCTGCTGTACCAGTCCCTGTCTCCTGTCATACAGACCACCCTGGCCATCTTCTCAATATACATCAGTCAGACAGGTACACTTTCTCCATGTACATCATTAAGACAGGTATATCTCCATGTAAAACAGGTACATCTCCATTTGCATCATTCAGACAGGTATGCCTCCATATACATCAGTCAGACAGGTACAGCTCCATTTGCATCAGTCAGACAGGTACACCTCCATATACGTCAGTCAGACAGGTACAGCTCCTTTTGCAACAATCAGACAGGTACACCGCCATATATGTCAGTCAGACAGGTACATCTCCATACATATCGATCAGACAGGTACACCTCCGTATCAGAAAAAAATCACAAAAAGGTTCTGATGATTTTAAACTTAATGGCATATAAAATCAGGTAAAGGTTCTGAGTTCAGGAGCTGTGTGAAAGAGGGGTGGATGTCCTGGGCTCCCCATCTCTAATAGTTTGTACTGACCCTGGACGTAAAGAAACATTTGAAGATGTCAGTTTTATTCTTATAGGGCATGTTGAAACAGCAGTGCATTTAATTTTTAGCTTGAAGTCTGCTTCTGACCATGTGGCACTGGCTGATAAACTGCATCATTGTGCATATAACCCCTTCCTTCTCAGACATATAGGCATCAGAAGGTTGTGTGCAAAAAGCATTTGTGTTTTATGAAGATAACTGACATGTTTCCAGAGTGAAGCTGGCTGTGACAAAAGCGTTAGCATTCTGAGGCTTTTCAGAAGAGAGATTTTTGAAACTGCATTCTGATCAGCAGTACTGAGCTTTACTGTTGGTGATCTTGGCCAACTTTCAAGGACACAGTGAAACTAGAAAAGTCAGATCCTAACTCATAAGAGGCTAAAAAGAACTGCTGTGTATTAGGACAAAACACAACTTGTGAATTTTCAGGGTAATCCCCCTTTTCAATCTACAAAGCAATACTTAACTGTTAAATGTTGAAAAATGAAATGTAGGATATTTATCTGCTTTTGGTGGAGCGGTGTTGTTTTGGCTTCCAGTGCTTGTGTTTTGTCCTAATAAATAGCATTCTTTGTAACCTTTTATCTGTTTGGATCTTGTTTTAGAACACTAGCAGTCATTCTTGTTTCAGATTTAAAAACATTTTAACTAGAAAAGCCCAAATGAAAGTGACATTTTCTTGACATCTTTGGATCCAAGTTCATGCTTTGTGGAACTGTTGCAGACACTGGACAAAGTCTTGCAGAAAACACTTTCCATGATGGTGTTGTGTACTCACAAAAGCTCATTGATGTCTGTTTGAAGAGTTCTTTAAAACTGCATGGTTATAACCGTGAACAATTCCAAAGTCACAGGAGATTTTTTTTTTTAAATTCCAGTTTTCAATGTGAGTCAATTCAGTGTTTGTGATTCTTTTTAATGATGAGTAGTTATGTTTTGAGTCCTGAAGGCATTGTTTTGTTGTTTTTGTTTCAAGGATTGTTTGGCAATAGAAAACAACTTTCTCTGTCTTCAGATATTGTTGATGACATCATGGGTTTCTTTCTGGCGCTGTTCCGGGGGCTGCGAGTTCAGATGGGAGTCACTTTTACAGAACAGACCATCCACACATTTATAAATCTGTTCACCAGGTTGAAATTTCTTTCTTGAATTTTGTATACACTCATATAAATTTGATACATATCTGAAATGATGTGTGTGTTTTGGGTGCGTGCATATTTTGCATGCATGTGTTGAGAAGTTTGTGCAGTTGTGCATTGCATTTGCAGGCACAGGCATTGTGTGTGTGTGTGTGTACATGTGTGTTGTATCTTTATGCATATGTGTGTGTATGGTGTGTGTGTGAGTGTGTGTGTGCGTGTGTATGTGTGTGTGTGCATGCATGCATACATGCGTGCATGTGTGTGTGTGTGTACATGTGTGTTGTATGTTTATGCATATGTGTGCATGTGTGTGTATGGTGTGTGTGTGTGTGTGTGTGTGTGCGTGTGCATGTGTGTTTGCACAGGGGCATGCTCGCTAAACATTGCCAAAACATGTTAGTCTTCAGTGTGTTTTGTGTGTGCTATTGCTTATCAATACTTTTGTCAGTTTAGCCAGAGCCCATTTGAATTTTAGTGCAGTTTACCTTCATATTTGCAGAGACCAGTTAGCAGAAACTATTCAGCAGGAGACAGGAGTAGCATGCAGAGTCATTGAGAAGTAAGTACAAAAAATTTGCCTTCAGAACCACTAACATAATGTGTGTGTGTGTGTGTGAAATCAGACTCCTGTGAGATTGTAATTACTGAAGCATATATAAATCCTGCCATTATGAGCTGTTAAGACAGGGAAGGAAGATGGATGGATTTGGACCACTTTATATACAATACAAATACAAAAGAACTTCATTATTCATAACAAATGCATCAAATGAAAATATGCCATCATGCTCTCATGTCTAGTGAAGATTGGTACAGTTTTTCAAGTTCAAGCAACAGCGTCAGTTCATAGGATGGTCATGAAGCAGGATCAGGGATTTAGAAGACCATACCAGACACCCCTACACATGCTAAGCAACAGAGTCAGTTCACAGGATGGTCATGAAGCAGGATCAGGAATTTAGAAGACCATACCAGACACCCCTACACATGCTAAGCCTCAGCATCAGATCACAGGATGGTCATGAAGCAGGATCAGGGATTTAGAAGACCATACCAGACACCCCTACACATGCTTCAGTCCCTCCCCGCCCTCCCCACCATTTGAAAATAGGGTAGTGTCTGGCTGGTTGCTTGCTTGTGTTTCGGTTCCTTGCTGCGCCAACTTTGTCAGAGTGTGCCTGCAGGTTCCTCAAGCTGTTGGAGTTGATTGTGGTAGAGCCTGGCTCTGCCTTCAAAGCGTTCCTGCCTCGCATCCTCAGCATCTGTATGGAGCAGATCTACCCCATCATCTCTCCGGTAAGATTAACCCTGACAGTTGTGTCTTTTTTTTGCTGCATGTTCTCTGTCTGTGTGTGTGTCTCTCTCCTTACTGTGAACAGACAAAACATCTGTGTGTGTGTGTGTGTGTCTCTCTCTCCTTACTGTGAACAGACAAAACATCTGTGTGTGTGTGTGTGTCTCTCTCTCCTTACTGTGAACAGACAAAACATCTGTGTGTGTGTGTGTGTCTCTCTCTCCTTACTGTGAACAGACAAAACATCTCTCTCTGTCTGTCTGTCTCTGTCTGTCTGTCTGTCTGTCTCCATCCATCAGCATCCATCCCCATACATCACAAGTCCTTGGTCCAGTTTGCTGCAGATGCCGAAGCATGCAGTGTTTCTCTTGCCGCATCTGGAGTTTTCACCAGGAGTTTTAAAAAGTCGCTGCAGACACTGAGATGGATATGTGTTCTTGTTCCAGCGTCCATCCCCTGACATCAAGAGTTCTCTGTATGAGCTGCTGCACACGCTGGTTGTGAACAACTGGAGATACTTCTTCCCTGGCAACGTGCTGGAAGCCATGCAGAAACAGGGCGACACTGTGGAGCACGTCTCTGATCTCACTGCCATCTTCCAGGTCACTTTGTACAAACTTTGTCATTCAAAGAGGCATGCTTTTAACTCTCTCTTAACATTCTTAACTCTCTCCTAATGTTGGTAACTCTCTCCTTACACCCATATCTCACTCCTTACACTCTTAACTCTCTCCTCATGCTCTTAGCTCTCTCCTAATGCTCCTAACTCTCTCCTAACACTCTTACCTCTCTCCTCATGTTCTTAATAACACTTAACTCTCTGCTAACACTCTTGACTCTCTGCTAACACTCTTAACCCTCTCCTATCACTCCTAACTCGCTCCTCATGGTCTTAACTCTCTCTTAATGCTCTTAACTCTCTCCTCACCCTCCTAACTCTCTCCTAACGCTCTTAACTCTCTCATAACACTCTTAACTCTCTGTTGGTGTTCACTGTAGTTTCATTCGCAGTCCTTTTTCAGACATAAAGTGTTGGTTGTTAAATTGCAAGTCAAACTTTTTCGCTTGTGATTTGATTACTTTTGTTTTGCCCAGATCTGACCTTTGGGTTTGTCTGGCTGTTAGCTATCAGTTAACTAACTTGCTCACTCTCAGTCTTTTCAACTGCATCTGATGGTTTGTCTTTTGCAGGCCTATGGGCAGTCCTTCCTGCAGCCAGACATTGCCATCTTTAAGCAGAACTTGGAATCTCTGGAGGCGCTGAACTACAAATGGAAGTTGTACGGCAAGGTTGGGCAGAGTTTGCTTTTGGAGGGTGTATTGTACATCCCACACTGTATGAAAGTCAATGAAATAATCCACGTTGGGCCTACTGTCTGGCCATGACAAAAACCAAAGGATTCGACAGTTTTGCTGGAGACTGTTAAAGCCAGCCCTGTCTGTCTTTAAAATGGTGATAAGCTGTGTCAGCTTTGCCTCACTGTACCCATTTCATTGACCTTGTCCCAGTCTTCAAGCGCTCACTGAGGCCTCATCACATTGCATTCCCTGCACTGGTGCTTTGGGAGACGGTGCTTTGAGCCTTGTGCTAATGATGGATGGAGTCAGGGTCCTAAAAATGTATTAGTAGTGTTGTAACAGTCTGATAAGTATCTTCTTCTTCCCCTGGAGTAGAAGCAACCATCGTTTAAATTTTTCTGCCACTTCCATGCATTATTTGTGTTTCTATGCCACCAGTGTTCAGCTTTCTCTTACTGAAAGGTGGATATGGGATGTTTAACCTGCGCAGCATGTTTAATGCATGCTGTGCACACGAAGGTGAGACGGGTACCGACCAGCCTGTGCAAGTTGGAAGAACTGAAAAATGGTCCTTGACCCTGCAGTACCCAGGAGTCGACCCCTTGGCCTTTGGATTGGCTGGAATCGCATGTCATCATGCATTTCACCAGTCAGCGCAGTGCCACATGGTGGTTAGGTGGAAAGCTTGTGGGACTGTAGCCATGGGAGATGGGGCTTAGAGCTGAGCGCAGAACCCTCTGTTCTGTAGTCTGTGGGAGTCCATTCAGCTGGATGAGCATGGCAAACCTTAATGTGGGATCTTTCTCACAGTCACAGTTTTCTAACTTTGCCTGATGATAACCTCCATTGAGATCTAGCTCATGTGTGTGTGAGTGTGTGTGTGCGTGCATGCGTGTGTGTGTGAGTGGCGTGATGGTGTGTGTGTGCATGCATGCATGTGTGTGTGTGTGTGTGTGTGAGTGTGTGGGTGCATCTTGTGAGTGTGTGGGTGCATAGTTATGCTTGAACCCTTATTGCTGTGTGCATTATATGTTAGCTTTTGTTAACTTGTGAATAACATTCTCCATCTTGATGTACATTATGTGTGCTATGTTCGTTCAGTGCTTTGAGCCACAGGGTAGGCACTTCCATTATTATTATTTACAGCCCAATATTTTAGCCAACAAGCCTTGCACTCCAGCCACACGAATTGCAGAAGCAGCAGTCATTCACACATCTCCCATTTTTGGTCCCCATAGGCAGTGTTCCGGCAGACGATGCTAGGGGAGTTCCTGACGGTGCTGATGCAGGTGCTGGTGCACAAGTCACACGATCTGCTGCAGGAGGAGATTGTGATCACTGTGTACAACATGGCTGATGTGGACTTTGACACCTTCTATACTCACTTCCTGCCCCACTTCCTGAAGTCCATGGACGGCCTGGACAACAACCAGAGGATGGTCCTGGTGCAGAACTTCAAGCTGGAGAAGGTAACGAGTTGAGCGATTTTTTTGCTGTGTTTTTTGTTTGTTTGTTTTTGATGTGGTCTTTTCAAGGTTCTGCACCCTGAAGATGTAGTCAGAACTTCAAACTGGAGAAGGTAATGAGTTGAGCAACTCTTTTGCTTTTTTTGTTGTTGCTTTTTTTGTGTTTTTGATGTGGGCTTTCCCCCCAAAAATAACAACCAGCAAGTTCAGTTTTTTTTGTGTTTTTTGAAAATCCCTGCAGGAACAGTGGGAGAATTTTCTTCTCCAGGGTCAACTTTCTGTGCTGACTCTTATTTTGGTATCCGTTCGACCCCCGTGTTACCACAGTAGCAAATAAAAGATCCCGGTCATTTTGCCAAAAGTGCAGGTGGCAGATTACAGCTAAACACACATACACCTTGAGACAGTATATTTTTCTGGTCCTATTATAAATCTGCTTTAGGCACTGTGCATTTTGAATTGATGGAAATCCTTTCACATGCTGGAGCAGAAAAGAAAAAGGTAAAGATTTCAAATTTTGCACTTTTAGTGGTTGTTCCCAACTGACATCATGGCAGTGAAAGGGTTAATAGTCATTAGAAGTACTTTCTCTTTCTTCTGCCTGCTTTGCTGTCCCTGCCTACCCATGTTTTTGTATGTAGTCCAATTGGGTTTTTGTGTGCGTTTTAATTTATTTTATATTTTTACCCACGTAAAACTGCAAGTCGATGAAACCCCAGTTGTTTTCAGAGTAATGCCATTTTGTCTCTGTTACTAGTGTTAGCCAGTCTCTCTCTGTCTCTCTGTCTCTCTGTCTCTGTCTCTCTGTCTCTGTCTGTCTGTCTGTCTGTCTGTCTGTCTGTCTGTCTCTCTCTCTCTCTCTCTCTCTCTCTCTCTCTCTCTCTCTCTCTCTCTCTCTCTCACATACACATACCCCCACCCTCCCCTTCTCCCTGTGACACAATGCATACATACTCTTATTTGTGCTAAACTCCATAAGATGAATTTTGTTTATTCTGAAAAATAAGTACTTTACTGGGGAAGTGAAATCGTTTCCAAATTTCCCAAACTCATTCACTTCCTTTCTTGACAGGACTTGCCGTCGTTCACCCAGAGTGTTCACCGCTTCACTAACGACATTCGCTACTACCGCCAGATCAACAGCAGTTTGCCAGCGGGCTCTGTCACATTCTGACACTTGTGCAAGGGACACAGCTGGGGCAGAACTTTCCAGAGTGCACTGCTAGCACCACCAGCTCATCATCACGGACCAGGAATTCCGTGAAGAAAACCGCTAGCACCACCAGCTCATCATCACGGACCAGGAATTCCGTGAAGAAAACCGCTAGCACCACCAGCTCATCATCACGGACCAGGAATTCCGTGAAGAAAACCGCTAGCACCACCAGCTCATCATCACGGACCAGGAATTCCGTGAAGAAAACCGCTAGCACCACCAGCTCATCATCACGGACCAGGAATTCCGTGAAGAAACCGCTAGCGCCGCCAGCTCATCATCATGGACCAGGAATTCCATGAAGAAAATCGCTAGCGCCGCCAGCTCATCATCATGGACCAGGAATTCCATGAAGAAAACCGCTAGCGCTGCCAGCTCATCATCATGGACCAGGAATTCTGTGAAGAAAACCGCAGCAGTGTTGTTGCCCCTGGACACACACTGCCAGGATGCTGACGCAACCCAGGGACTCATTCCTCCAAGGGCATTCAGGTGGATTGGTGCTGTGTGTTTTGGAACACACTTTTCCCTCTGCTACCGTGTACAACCACTGAGCTACCTTTAATTAAATTTGTTTTAAATCCTCCTTCCCCCCTTCCCAAAAAATGGAGATGACCCTCAGTGTTACATTTAGAGGATTCCAATGATGCAGGCAATTGTTGCATTTGGAGGATTCCAGTGATGCAGGCAATGTCCACACAGATGGACAGAGGGGAACAGCAGTTAACATCCAGAAAGGTGCTTTCTTTTGACAGGCGCTATCTCTTTGTTGAAGTAGGCCCGCATCACGGACATGTTGTCGAGTGCACGCAAGTCCAATGACTTTGGCAGTATGCAATGCTGCATTAAAACGAGCTACAGTGGGGAGTTTCTGATGTGATGCAGCTGTTCTGTCACGAGTCCTTCCAGTGATGCCGTTTCCAGACTAGCGGTGCATGCTGCCATGCAGGCAGTCAGCTCCTTTGTTCTGGCACAGGGTCTGGGTGAAAGCAGAAACCAAACTAGAACCTTGAGATGCAGCTTGACCAGTTTGGACCCTCCTTTATAGTGACATACTGGCCAACGTTTTAACCTGGAGATCCTTGTTGTGTGAAAGGGCTTTTGTTAATGCTAGAATTCAGATGTCCGAGTGCAAATTCATTTGCTGATTCTGTGTGAATGGGCTTATGTCAATACTGGAATTTAGATATCTTTGTGCAAGGTCTCATGCCAGAGGAGTTCAAATGTCTTTGTGCAGGTTCTTGTACCAGAGTTCAGATGCCAGTTCAGTGTGAATGGGTGAATGCCAGTGCTGGAATTCACATGTCTTTGTGCAAGTTCATGTGCCAGAGTTCACATGCCAGTTCTGTGTGAAAGGGTGAATGCCAGTGTTGGAATTCACAAGAATCACATGTCTTTGTGCAAGTTCTTATGCCATAGTTCATATGCCAGTTCTGTGTGAATGGGTGAATGCCAATGTTGGAATTCTCTCTTTATGCAAGTTCTTATGCCAGAGTTCAGATGACGGTTCAGAATGAATGGGTGAATGCCAGTGCTGGAATTCACATGCCTTTGTGCAAGTTCTTGTGCCAGAGTTCATTCAGCTTCCCAGAACTGTGGCGTGTCAAGAGGATACAGCCCACTTATCCAGTTTGCTTTGAAAATTCCACCATGTTGAATTATTGCACGTGGCAATCATGTCATCCAGTCTCATGCTTCATGCAAAAAGGGTCTGTATATTATTGACTGTTTATTTATTCCGTTAGTTGTTTGTTTATTTTTGTTGCTTTGCATTTACTGAGCGGCAGGAGTTGTTGATGACCTGTGCCTGGTTGACCAGTCTGTGAAAGGAGTAACGCGTGCACGCCCACTGTCATCACTGTCAGAGCTCCTAATTAATGCAACCCCCATACCTGCCCAACACGGGAGGCTCCAAACCTGCTGGGATTGGTGGCTAATGAAAGGCACGGCTGTCAGGTTTTGGGTGTGTTTGGCAGCAGAAGCACTAGTCAGTGATTTGTCGCTCATGCAGCTAGGAATTTTGACCTCATACTTCTAGCGTTACAGGCATGCTTGAGGTGTTGACAGTTGTACATCGCTTGTGCTGGGTTTCAGAACATTTGTTTCCTGACTTGAAAGAAATTAGTAGAAAAATACCTACAGGTCTATTCCAGTTTTGCTCACATATGGATCAAAATCAGACAGAGACTGTAACTTCACCCATGCAAGATGACAACAGTATGGTTTATGCGGATGACGTTATTATGTTTTGTTGAGAACAAGTGCCAAGGTTTCAACCACAGCAAAGTGGGAAGATAATTATCTCCATCTGTTATTGCTGGTGAACCCTCCTTCTGCTTGGGGTGTCAGGAAGTGCAAGGGCCCGTTTAGACTTTCTGTGTGGAGTGCAAAACATCAACTGCGAGTCACTGAATTCTCATTATTGCCTGAAGTGGGTGTCAGTGACCATGCCTGGCCATCATCTGATACAGCCATCTGGTCTTTCAGCATACAGACAGTTTGGGCCATCGGGCAGTTTTCAGGGATATGCCCCTTCCTTTTGGTCGTGCAACCAGCATGAAATTTACTTTTGATCAATAAAATGCAACATTTTCAAAAACACACACACTTTTCTCCAAGGGAGCAGGTAGATAGCTACTACTTTTTGCAAACTGTTCAGTCATTTATTAAAACAAAAAATACATGTTGCATTAGGCAACATAATACAACTCTGCATACTAATCAATCCAAAAACGAACAAAAATTCATGTAAGCACCTGGCCTGACCAAAATGTTATGAATGTGACCTCGTTTTTCTGTGCAAACATGGGACAGGTAGGTGTTGGAATGGACTTGTGCTCAATGCACAGACTGATGGTAGATGGCAGCTGGCCATGCAGCAGGCACTTAACACCTGGACAGTGTCAAACAGGTGGCTACTGTAAATTGGTGGACCTGCAAATTCACGGAAAGTGTAAACAGGCCCTGAAAATGTGTAAACATGTGTGTGAGCATGTATGTGTGTGAGTGTGTGGGTGAATGTATGTGCACGTGAGTGTGAGAGTGTGTGTGTGACTGTGTGTGGACACACGCACAAGAGCATGTGCATGCAAAGAGAGAGAGAGAGACTGTAAATAAATGTGTTTGATTGTGTAATCATGAATGATGGGAGTGATCATGTAAAGACAGAATGATTATATTCATATGCGTGTTTGTCATTTCAGCTTGCCAAAATCATGACACTGGAACTTTGAAAATGCCCAGATTATTTATGAATGGAAGGTGGAAATTTGCTGGTCTCAACTTTGCGTACAAGTTTACACAGTGTGCAAAACAAAAATGGACAAGTTCTGTGGCTTGTTGTTCAGACACAGTAACTAGATCACACAATGTGCTTAAGTTTTTTTGTTTTTGTTTTTATGTTTTTTATTAATCACTTTGATGTGTATTGAAGGTGGATAACTGACTTGGCTGTTTCTTGAAGACTTTGAAGTAACATATTTCATACTTTGCCTGATGATAAACTTTATTGTTTTTTGTTTTTGTTTTGCTTTCTGGCCAGTTTCATTCACCTTGATATTACCAAGGTCTCAACAGCAACAGAAAGGTGACACTGAAGGTTGTGTTTTCTGGACTAGTTTGTATTCAGCTTAATTCATACTTTGTTACATAGACTGAAATAATCATTGGATGTAATGTTCAAGAGAACTTTTGCATTTATTTCAGGGAGAAAAGATTTGCAGTTTTGCAGTCACTGCAAAAACCATGCTGTTGGTGACTTAGATTTTAAAAATAAATAAATATATATTTATAAAACTGCATGGCGGTAATCATCTCTACAAAATACTACATGTTCATAACAGCTTTAATAATCTTCAGCCATTTCAAGGCCATGGAATAGCAAATGAACAAAGAAGAAAAATTGCATCATTTTTCATTTTGAATGTGAGTCGTCCAAGTGTTTGCTGAGTTTCTTGTGACATTAAAAGTGCTAATTGTAATGCATGTAATGCAGTTGTTGAATTTGTGCAAGAGAGGGTGTGTATGTGTTTCTGTGCAGACATGCTGAAATTGTCTTGAACAAAATAAAACACATGCGTGATTCATTTCCAAGCTCAGTTTTAATACACTGTTACACGTATTTTCAGCCTACAGTGTTATTATCTACTACCCAGAAAGAAAAGTTAAAAAAATCTGTTGTATTTCTTCAGGTATCTTGGGTTCGGGGTAAAGGGAAAGAAAGCTGACCAGGAAAACTTTATGCAGTTATTTATAACTACATCATAGATGTACATGTACACAGTGTACATGTGTACATGTACACAGTGTTAAAGATGAGTACAAAATGTACTTGACCCCCTCTTTTTCCTGTCGTTTGTTTGTTGTTTTTTTGGTTCAGTTATTTACCCACAGCTACTGTTTCCGCTGCGCATGCCTATTGCTATGCGTCCTGTTTTTACTTGCTACTCTTGCTTCCACTGTGCGTCCTGCACTCAGACGGTCACCTGGTGGTCAACAGTTAGGCACGTTCTGCCGCCTGTCGCAGTAGCGGCGGGCCGGGTGGAAGACGGTGCCGGGAGCGCACTTGTTGTTGTAGGTGAGGCCGTTGGAACACTGGATGAAGTGGGTGCAGTCCGTGGGGTCCGGGTACAACCCGTTGTCCCTTTCCTTGCAGAACGATTCCACGCCTGGCGAAACGGAGTTTTGATTATAGACTGCCCGGCTGAAGTGGATCGTTTTATGCTACGTCGTATATAACCCCTTCACTGCCCCAGCCTGTAAATTTTCCGGGCTAAAAAAGTGCACACATACACGCCTGCAAACAGTATGGTCCAAACTCCAAGCACCGGTTTACGACAACCTTCCTTCCTTGGAGGAAGGTGCCGGAAAGCGATGCTCGGAGTGTGAGTATGATCCTGTAACAAATCTACTTTCAAGACTGTATATTTTGATAGGAATACTTTCACGTGCTCATGTGGAAAGGGGGAAAAGCCTTAATGATTTCAAATTTGGCACTTCTGCTGTTCGTTTTCTGAGTGACGGCGCGGCAAGCACGACAGTGAAAGGGTTAAAAGTGTATAGCGGTGGATAAATTTACCCCTTTCGCTGCTAGAGAGTTTGTTCTGCTGGTTCTGATTCCTTCAGACAATTGTCTCGAAAGGAAGATTAGCGAACCAGAAGCGTTAATTTGGAGACATCTGCTCCATGGATATATGAGAATGCAAAAATGCCTGAATTCAAGCAGGATGTCATGAGACATCAAATAATCCAATAGGAAGCCCTCTTCCTAGGACATCATGTGATTGGCAGCTTATATGCTTACCTGGTTTCACAGTACAATGCGTCTCATGGCCACCACTGTTATGGATGTTGTGCGTGAACCTACGTCCTGCCTAACTTACCTGGCTGGCCATCGTGTGTCTTATGGCCCTCTTGTGTCTCCTGACCAATGTGTGTCTTCATGGCCATCGCCTAACATGGCCTAACTTACCTGGCTGGCCATCGTGTGTCTTATGGCCCTCTTGTGTCTCCTGACCAATGTGTGTCTCGTGGCCATCGCCTAACATGGCCTAACTTACCTGGCTGGCCATCGTGTGTCTTATGGCCCTCTTGTGTCTCCTGACCAATGTGTGTCTCGTGGCCATCGCCTAACATGGCCTAACTTACCTGGCTGGCCATCGTGTGTCTTATGGCCCTCTTGTGTCTCCTGACCAATGTGTGTCTCATGGCCATCGCCTAACATGGCCTAACTTACCTGGCTGGCCATCGTGTGTCTTATGGCCCTCTTGTGTCTCCTGACCAATGTGTGTCTCGTGGTCACGGCCATCCCCTAACATGGCCTAACTTACCTGGCTGGCCATGTGTGTCTCATGGCCCACTTGTGTCTCCTGACCAGTGTGTGTCTCAGTGGCCATCGCCTAACATGGCCTAACTTACCTGGCTGGCCATGTGTGTCTCATGGCCCTACTTGTGTCTCCTGACCAATGTGTGTCTCGTGGCCATCGCCTAACATGGCCTAACTTACCTGGCTGGCCATGTGTGTCTCATGGCCCACTTGTGTCTCCTGACCAGTGTGTGCCTCATGGCCATCGCCGCAGTGGGTGTTGTACGTGACCCTACCTCCTGCCTAATTTAACTCACGGTAATTATGATATCCTAAGGGCAGGGGGAAAAGTTCAGATCTGAGAAGGAATGAGTGTGTGTGTTGGTGTGGGGGGGGGGGGGGGGGGGGGGTCTTTGGGAAGAAATAAGTTTTAACAGTTACTGGAAAAAATGGAGGCCATGAAGGGAGGCCTTGTTGGGCAGACAATCAGTTTTAACACTTACTGAAAATGGAGGCCTGGCCAGAAAGGGAGGCCATGTTGGGGAGAAAATCAGTTTTAACACTTAGTCTTACTGAAAATGGAGGCCATGTTGGGGAGGAAATAGTTTTAACAGTTGCTGAAAATGGAGGCCATGCTGGGGAGGAAATCAGTTTTGACAGTAACTAAAAACTTGAAGTTACTGAAAACCGAGGCTGTATTTATTTTGTACAGACGTTTGCTTGAATTAGGCGCTCCTAGCATGTTTGGTACAAGTGCACCAAGGTGTCGGACATAACTTTTGGAGAAATGGAATCCTGATTGTTCATTTCACCCATGGGGCAATGCGTGGTGCTCCATTTATTGTCACCTCTGGTTGGGTGTCGTACATGGCCCGGAGTCCTGTTTAACTTGCCTTGCGGATTATTGTGTGTCTCATGACCATCGCCGTTGTGGGTGTCGTACATGGCCCCGAGTCCTGTTTACTTAAATTACCTTGCGGATTATTGTGTGTCTCATGACCATTGTGGCTGTGGGTGTCGTACATGGCCCCGAATCCTAGCTGCTTAACTTACCTTGCGGATTATTGTGTGTCTCATGACCATTGTGGCTGTGGGTGTCGTACATGGCCCCGAATCCTAGCTGCTTAACTTACCTTGCGGATTATTGTGTGTCTCATGACCATTGTGGCTGTGGGTGTCGTACATGGCCCCGAATCCTAGCTGCTTAACTTACCTTGCGGATTATTGTGTGTCTCATGACCATTGTGGCTGTGGGTGTCGTACATGGCCCCGAATCCTAGCTGCTTAACTTACCTTGCGGATTATGTGTGTCTCATGACCATTGTGGCTGTGGGTGTCGTACATGGCCCCGAGTCCTGTTTAACTTAAATTACCTTGCGGATTATGTGTGTCTCGTGACCATTGTGGCTGTGGGTGTCGTACATGGCCCCGAATCCTGCTTAACTTGCCTTGCGGATTATCGTGTGTCTCGTGACCATTGTGGCTGTGGGTGTCGTACATGGCCCCGAATCCTAGCTGCTTAACTTACCTTGCGGATTACTGTGTGTCTCATGACCATTGTGGCTGTGGGTGTCGTACATGGCCCCGAATCCTAGCTGCTTAACTTACCTTGCGGATTATGTGTGTCTCGTGACCATTGTGGCTGTGGGTGTCGTACATGGCCGGAGTCACTGTTTGACGGGTTGAAATTACCTTGCGGATTATTGTGTGTCTCAGTGACCATTGTGGCTGTGGGTGTCGTACATGGCCCGAGTCCTGCTTAGCTTACCTTGCGGATTATTGTGTGTCTCGTGACCATTGTGGCTGTGGGTGTCGTACATGGCCCTGAGTCCTGCTTAGCTTACCTTGCGGATTATGTGTGTCTCGTGACCATTGTGGCTGTGGGTGTCGTACATGGCCCCGAGTCCTGCTTAGCTTACCTTGCGGATTATCGTGTGTCTCGTGACCATTGTGGCTGCGGGAGTCAGGGAGCTGGCAGGAGGGCACGTTGTTGGCGTTGTCGCAGGCGGAGATGGACGGGTTGAAAACGCTGCCAGGGGCACAGGGGATGCTGTAGGTGTAGCCGTTGGAGCACTCGATGAAGTGGGTGCAGTCTGTGGGATGCGCGTGAACACCGTCCGTCTTGTCCTTACAGTAGTTGTCCATGTCTGGAAGCACCGCGAAGAAATTGGACTGTTTGCAGTGTAAGGTTTGGCTGACATTGTAACAACGATAAAGGGGTCTTAGGGCGCCCATTCTCAAGTGAGACTTGGGTTCATACATTTCAAATTCAAGCGAAAACAACCAACATTAAAATACACAATATTAACATACATAAAATGTCATTAAACATCCCCCCCCCCCCCCCCCCCCTTCCCCCCCCTCCCAATATAGACCCACGCATACATGCGTACACGCACGCACGCACGCACACACACACACACTCTCTCTCTCTCTCTCTCCCTCTCTCTCTCTCTCTCTCACACACACACACACGTCCCTGAGTGAAACAGTAATTTAGTGAATTTACTGGAATTGTCAGTGATTTTGTGAATTTCCTAAGTCTGTGCATATGATTTTACTGTGACATATACAGTGTCGACAGATTTATTTGAGGCAGGCTGGAGACAGCTGGAAGTGTTAGGAATAAGATAGAGAAAATGTGAACTTTGAGCTGCGGCTTGGAGGAAGACAAAGTTTCAACATGTCGCACAGACAAAAGGAGATTGTTCCAGACGGAGGGATCAATGAAAGATAAGGTCTCCGTCTTTCAATTTTTTTTTTTTTTTTTTGGGGGGGGGGGGGGGCACTATCCTCAGGAATGTAGGATCAAATCAAGGAGAGGCAAGACTTATTTTTCAACCCGTGTCATGTGACATAAAATAGGATAAATACTGTCAACCGTAGTCATGACTTGTCTGACATAAAATAGGACAATGCACAATAACCACAAAATCCTTGGTAAAAGTGAAGATAACATAATGTTTGTACTAACTGTGAAAAGAAAATTAATCTGCATGCAATGACTTTGGAGTTTTAAGCTTTTTAAATAATTGTGTTTGGCGGCCATCTTGGATTGTTTCCATGGCAACGGGTGGTCAAAATAATGCAACAACATATTTTTTTAAATTCTCCAAGTCATAACCTTTTAAATACACCCAAGTCCCAAGCTCACAGATTAAAGAGGTCTGGGTCCGTTTTGCACTACCATGTCCCCCCTTAACAGTGAAGACCATTTTGCTTTACGTCCACAGAAGCGAGGTTGCGTATTAGGCACGGGGACGCGGGGGTGGGGGGGGGGGGGGGGGGGGAGAAGATGAAGGCTCGACCGCGGATACCGCCCGAAAAAGACCGGAGAGACCGTGGACCGCCGCCAGAACAATGGAAGTGTTAAGGCGGTGTCCCCTCGCCATTGCCCAGCGACTTGTGCACTGCGCAATTGCTGTTTCAACTGCCGTGCTTGGGCAGAGTCACAAAGACAATGTCCGTTGCACTGCTGTTGAGGAGTAAACAGAAGCGAAAGAAGTCCAACTTTCGCAGCCCAGCTCCACCTCCCATGCTCATGATCTCTTCTGGGCTGAGGGTCCAGCTCCACCTCCCTGCTCTTGATCTCACCTGGAACCCGTGTACTTAACAGTTAAGGATCTTTACCGATAATATATGGTGAAATTGTGATTGCGACTGGAGCGGCCGTTGTAGGCTTCCGGGTCGTCGTCGTCGGTCTCACGGTCGTAGCTCTCGTGGTCGTAGGTCTCACGGTTGTAGGTCTAACAGTCGTAGGTTCCACAGTCGTAGTGGGCATCGGCGTTGTCGATGGTTTCTCGGTCGTGGTGGGCTGCGGAGTCCGCGCAATCGTGGTCGGCTCTGGTGTGACCGTCGTCGTCTCGGCTGGAGGGGCGGTGGTGTGTTCACTGGCTTCCCCGATGGAGCACTCGTAGTTTCTGGGCCAGTCGCAGAAGCCCGTGTCAGCGTTGAAGACAAGGCCGTCGGCGCACTCCACAGCGTAGGTTGAGCCCCCGGCGCAGATGAAGTACTCGCTGCAGGAGCGGTGGCTGGCGTAGAAGCCATCGGGGAACACCTGGCAGTCCACCAGGTCGCCGTGCACTGGGGGGCGAGGCGTCTGCGTCGTGGCTGCATGTCCAACAGCAAGGGCGCGGTGTGGTAACAATGTTAAACTGGAGCACATAGCCCATGACACAAAAGCACAAAGAGAGAGAGAGACAGATAGACAGACAGACGAAAAACAGAGAGAGATTAAACTGAGACAAGAACAAACTCGCTCACGGTGGAGGAAGGCGAAAACAACACCGACAACTCGCGCCTTAAAAAACAGCATCTGTATCATTGGCGGAAGCTGCCACAAGTATCATTTTTGTCGCGACAAACACGTCGCGACAAAACACGTCTTTTGTCGCGACAAATACGTGTTGTTTTGTCGCGACGACAAGCATACTATTGTCGCGACAAAAATTATACTTTCGGCAGCTCCCGCCAATGATGCAAAATAGCCTTACGCTTGTTGGACAGCTAACTCGCTCTCCGTCTAGTGGGTGATGAGATGAAGTTAGTTCAAGATGACATCTACACGTTCGGGAACGCCCATACGTGCTCCATCCCCGTAACTGTATAATTTGTAAGTACTTGTAAGCCCATAACATAACCTTCTTCTTTTTTCTTTTCTTTTTTGCCTCAGCTTGTAACAGGAAAACTGTAAGCTAATACATGATCTAGTAATTAATTTGTTTGTCCGTCTCTTTGCCTGCCTGCCCAATTAAATAGCAGGTTAATTTGTTTGCCAGTCTGCCTGCCCGCCCGACTGTCTGGCTGCCTGCCTGTCTGCCAAACTTTTCTCGGTTTGTGTCTTTTTTTTTTCCGCCTGCTGGCATATCTGGATATGTACCTATCTATTTGTCAGTCTGTCTGCCCGTCTAACTTTCTGTCGCGTCCCTGGCTGCCTGTCTGTTTGTCTGACTGCCTGTATGTCTGCCCGTCTGCCTGTTTGTCTGACTACCCCTATATCTGCCCGTCTGCCTATCTTTTTTGTCTGACTACCCCTATATCTGCCCGTCTGCCTATCTTTTTTGTCTGACTACCCCTATTCTGCCCGTCTGCCTATCTTTTTTGTCTGACTACCCTATGTTGGTCTGCCTATCTGTTTGTCTGACTACCCGTAACTCCGTCTGCCTATCTGTTTGTCTGACTACCCGTATGTCTGCCTATCTGTTTGTCTGACTACCCGTATGTCTGCCTGTCTGTTTGTCTGACTACCCGTATGTCTGCCTGTCTGTTTGTCTGACTACCCGTATGTCTGCCTGTTAGTTTGTCTGACTACCCGTATGTCTGCCTTTGTCTGTTTGTCTGAATACCCGTATGTATGCCTGTCTGTCTGACTACCCCTATGTCTGCCCGTCTGCCTGTCTGTCTGACTACCCGTAAGTCTGCCTGTCTGTTTGACTACCCGTATGTCTGCCCGTCTGTTTGTCTGACTACCCGTATGTCTGCCCGTCTGTTTGTCTGACTACCCGTATGTCTGCCCGTCTGCCTGTCTGTCTGAATACACGCATGTCCGTCCGTCTGCCCGGGCTGTTTGTCTGACTACCCGTATGTCTGCCCGTCTGCCTGTCTGTCTGTCTGTCTGAATACACGCATGTCTGCCCGTCTGCCTGTCTGTCTGTCCGAATACACGCATGTCTGCCCGTCTGCCTGTCCGTTTGTTTTTCTGTCATTCTGCCGTCCGAACATCCTCAGTATCTGCACTCACGTGGCAGAGTCTGACCCTCTGGCGGGGTCACTGTGCTTGGTGGCTGCACCGTAGTCTGCGCTGGGGCTGGGGTCTGGCTGCACACGGCATGAACGAAAGATAATAATACTGTATGTGCTAAAAAATAAAATCCAAACTGAAGCACATATCCCACCACTGACAAAGTTAAAGCAAGGAACAAAGAATCACAACATTGTCAAAACGCAATGAGTCGAGCGCAGTGAGTTTGGGTACACCAGGGAATAGCGCTATACAAAAGTTATCTATTATTAGTATTATTAGTATTAAAACAAACTCGCGCTTATATACGCACACACACTCACACACACGCACAGGCACACACACACACACACACCACACACACCACACACACACACACACACAACACACCACACACCACACACACCCACAACACACACACACTAACCACACACACCCCAACACACACACCACACACACACACACACACACACACACACAACACCACACACCACGACAAACACACACACGCACGCACCACGCACGCACGCACGCACGCACGCACCACACACACACACACACACATATCTCCGGTATTATATTGATAGCATTTTGTAAGTTTCTTGGAATCTTTCAGCTTCATCCTCATAAGTCTAAGCCAGAAACGTATTGAGCTAGCCTTAGCATCCAGACGTAGCCGTGTTCTTCCACTTTCCCTGTATACCATATCGTATGGTGTTTTTGGAGACACACTTAGAAGCCTTTTCAGAGCAAACAAGTGTAGGGAAGCGGGATGGGGAGTGAGGGAAGCAGGTTGGAAGCATGAATGAAGAGTCACAAGTCAGAGGCTGCTGTAAGTTTCATTGACACCAACCAGGAAACAGTCTAGACTCTCCCCTGAATCCGATACACTGGTGCCCATAGGCAGCAGTTCAAACTCAACGACCTGCTTCTGCAGGGACACTGGGGGAAAGAGGACGCGGTGGTTGGTTGGTTGTTGTTTGAAGCGTTGCTTTACGTCCACAGAAACCGTAGGCTTATTAGGGACGGGAGCCCTGGACGTCCACCTCGACTTTCACACAGCTCCTGAGTTCTGGACGCGGCGGGCCCAGCGCGCAAGTTTTAAAGGGGCCATAAAACTTTCACCCAATCAAAAAACGAAAGGACGACAGAGAGAAAAGACTGAAAAAAAAGAAGAAAAAAAAGGTTAAAGGGTCATGGCCCGGAACACGCGCAGTGCACTCGATGACTTAAGTGATCCGTTTCTATTTCTAAATCTATTTGCATTACCCAGATTTCGGATCCATATAGCAGTACAGGTTTTAATTTTGAGAATGAAATAATTTCAAAAACTGTTCGGAGAAACATCGCCAAGCTTCCATAAAGTTTTCAGTATTTCAACAATACCTGCTTTTTGCTTTCGCTGGACAGACAGAGAAAAAGACAGAAGGAGGAGAGGGAGGGAGGGAGTGACACAGAGTAAGTAACTTGTTTTTTTCCCCTCCTGTCAACAATAGAGAGAGGGGGAGGTGGGGAGAGAGAGAGAGAGAGAGAGAGAGAGAGAGAGAGAGAGAGAGAGAGAGAGAGAGAGAGAGAGAGAGAGAGAGAGAGAGAGAGAGAGAGAGACGAGGACACGGGTCCCTGATACTGTTACAACCAAACGAGAGAGACAGAGACAGAGAGAGACAGACAGAGACAGACAGACATGCTGGCAGGCAGACAGACAGGCCGCTGGAGCCTCTCACAGAATTCCAGTGTTGTGCTGGCACTCATCGACAATGGCGTGCATGAGGGGGAACGGTCCTTGTCCACAGTGGCTGCCAGAGAAGTCGTCCAGAGGCAGGGCCC
>JABMCL010001766.1:1682500-1702500 GCA_018857735.1 Alviniconcha marisindica | reverse complement strand
GGTATGTGTGGAATGGGAACATTCAGGTATGTATGGAATGGGAACATACGGGTATCTATGGAATAGGAACAGTCGGGTATGTGTGGAATAGGAACGTTCGGATATGCGTGAAATGGAACACTGAACAACACAAACAAACAAAAAACATAGTCAGTGCTGTTGGAAAACTGTTTCTTTTTATTATCTTTTTTATTCCCATTAATATTATTTATCAGAAAGCTGTTACACTTCTGACCTCTGGAGAAGGAATGAGAAGGATCACAGCGCAAACTCGTGACCACCGAACGGGTAAACATATTACCTCGGACTTTTCAGGGACAAAACGATGATCATTATGATCGGTTCTATTTGCGGTTGCACCCGGGTACGTTGGCCAGGCGGTCACAGGTCTTGATGGAGTCACTCCAGGCTGTTCCGGGTGCGCACCTCTCCCGGTAGGTGTTCCCGTTGGCACACTCGACGAAGTAGGTGCAGTCGATGGGGTCAGCGAACACGCCGTCGGCATGATCCTTGCAGTAGTTGCTGACGTCTGCAAGGAACAGGAAATGGGATGTAGAGCTGGTTGCAACGCATGTGTGAACAACGGGGGCAGGATGAGAGAAGCGAAACTGGGATGTGGTCGGTGTGATAATGCGTACCATAGCATCTCTCGCAACCAAAGCATCTCTCTCTCTCTCTCTCTCTCTCTCTCTCTCTCTCTCTCTCTCTCTCTCTCTCTCTCTCTCTCTAACCCTCGTTAATAAAAAATTCGTTCGTTCGTTCGTTCGTTCTCTCTCTCATTTTGTGTGTGTGTGTGTGTGTGTGTGTGTGTGTGTGTGTGTGTGTGTGTGTGTGTGTGTGTGTGTGTGTGTGTGTGTGTGTGTGTGTGTGTGTGTGTGCTGGTCGTGTGTGTGTGTGTGTGTGTGTGTGTGTGTGTGTGTGTGTGTGTGTGTGTGTGTGTGTGTGTGTGTGTGTGTGTGTGTGTGTGTAGTTCTTAGTGAATACCTCTATGTACAAATTTGTAACGGGCCAACGGCCTCTACAAATAATAATTTGATTTGATTTGATATCTATCTCTGTTGTAGTTGCTGACAACTGGAAAACTGAAATAAAACAAAATTATTTAACATAGGTACACATATAAACAGTAGCGTAGAAGGTACCGGTCGCTGCAAGAAGTATTGGAACTGCTCCACCACAGCAATATTACTGGGACTACGAAAGACCCATCTGACATCATGAAACGTATTCAGTCTGGAAACGGTCACGCCCAATGCGTGTTTAGTGATCAGCAGCTGCAACACGAGAACGAGAACGAGAAGAAAGAAAGACTGATTAATCTGGTGGCTGCAAGAAATACTGGAACAGATACACAACAGCAGCAATTTCAGGAATACGAAAGGAGAAATTTGAAACATGAAACGTATTAGTCTGAAAACGGTCACACGCAGTGTGTAGCCGTTTACTGATAATCTGAAACACAAGAGCGAGAAAAGAGGCAAATCACGGGATCAGTTTCTGGATTGTCCAGCAATAACCTTGAACGTTCGTTGTCTGAGAACCTCCGTTGCGGCAAGACGGAACGTTGCGCGGGATATCGCAGTTCTCGATGGCGTGGTTGAAGACGGTACCAGGGGGGCAGTGGAAGACGAAAGTTTCGCCGTTTGCGCAGTCGATGAAATGATCGCAATCCAAGGGGTCCTTGTGGATCCCGTCCGACTTGTCCGTGCAGAAGTCGTGCAAGTTGAGGTCTGCAGTGGGGGGTGTATTGCGTTCGGCACTGCCTCCTTCGATTCTTAGCCTTACCATTGGACGTGATCTCCAATACCACTACATCTTTTTCTAAAGAACTGGATCACGTTCTATGGAAGACTGACAAAATTTATTTACTGAAGGTTATCTCCAATAGCACTATGGCCTTCTTTTTTTCTTTTTCTTTTTTTCTTTTTTTAAAAGAACTGGACCTCGTTCTATGGAGGACTGACAAAAAGATGTTACTAAAGGTTATCTCGAACAGCACTATAACATCTTTTTCTAAAGAACTGGATCACGTTCTATGGAAGATTTACAAAATTTATTACTGAAGGCTATCCCCAATAGTACGATGGCCTCCTTTTTTTATTTTTTTAAAGAACTGGATCTCGTTCTACAGAGAATTGACAAAAAGGTGTCACTGAAGGTTATCTCGAATAGCACTAAAGCATCTTTTTCTAAAGAACTGGATCACGTTTAATGGCAGATTGGCAAAACATACCAATGTGTATTATCTCCTATAATACTATGACTTGTCTTAAAAGTCCCATGTCTTCAGTATTATCGGTCTTAAAAATCTTAGTCCCCCCCCTGCCTGAAGAATCCACTATCTTAAAAATACTGCATCTCAACATTCACATCTCTCACGTTGTAAAACCGATGCTTGAGAATTGAACAATTCATACGTGCAAGATAGTTTACAAATATAAACAGCCGAACAACTAGAACAACAAGAACACTATTCGTAATCTCGTGATAAGTGTGATACATTTTTCACCAGGAATATATATTGGAGAAGGAGGAAGAGAATGTTTAGGAATATACAAAAGTGAAAGAAGACAAGGAGGAAGAGGATTTTGACCAAACTCCCGCGAGCCACAGAGAAGACATCGTTCCCCAGAAGACAAAGGACGGGAAAGATCCACATAGTAAGGGAATTAGTTGTTAGAATATACAGGGTGGCAAGGAACTGGAAATATGGAGAAAGGAATATGACCAAAGGGCACGGAAGAAGGTTGTAAAGTAAGAGATTCCTTAACCAAACAACCAGAGAGAGAGAGAGAGAATCTGGATTTAAACTTTCTGTTAACCAAATGGGGTCATCTATGAGAGAGAGAGAGAGAGAGAGAGAGAGAGAGAGAGAGAGAGAGAGAGAGAGAGAGACAGAGACAGAGACAGAGACAGAGACAGACAGACAGACAGACAGGCAGGCAGGCAGGCAGGCAGGCAGGCAGAGACAGACAGACAGACAGAGACAGAGACACAGAAAGAGACAGGGACAGAGACACAGAAACAGACAGGGACAGAGACAGACAGACACAGACAGACAGAGATGGAGACAGAGTTGGTGTAACAGGGGCTGAAAATAGCTCTTGTTGGACCATCTTTGGAAGAGTGGGGGCGGGAGACAGAAGTGTAGGGGGACTAGGAACAGAAAGAAGAGAGGAAGGGAAGGAGGGAGGGAGGGAGAATGAGAGACACAGAAAGAGAGAGACAGACAGACAGACAGATAGAGAGAGAGAGAGAGGGAGAGAGAGAGAGAGACAGACAGACAGACAGACAGACAGACAGACAGAGAGAGAGAGAGAGACAGACAGACAGACAGACAGACAGAGAGACAGACAGACAGACAGACAGACAGACAGACAGACACAGACAGACAGACAGACAGACAGAGACAGAGTTGTTGTAACAGGGGCTGAAAATAGCTCTTGTTAGACCATCTTTGGAGAGATGGGGCGGAAGACAGAAGTGTAGGAAGACTAGGAAAAGAAAGAAGAGGGAGGGAGGGAGGGAGAGAGGGAGGAAGAGAGAGAGAGAGAGAGAGGAGAGAGAGAGAGAGAGAGAGAGAGAGAGAGAGAGAGAGAGAGAGAGAGAGAGAGAGAGAGAGAGAGAGAGAGGCGTGTTTGCTGGGTTCTCTGTAGAGGGGACCTTAATTTCTGCGTTCGCAGTACCACACTGCGGAGAGCCTGCTGGTGAAGGGCTGGACACGTGACAGGTTCAAGGATCAACAGGACGGTGAGGACATAGGTCCCGCAGCCCAGCACTCAAAGATCCAGAAAGGTTGTGTGGTTTGTGTTTATTTTACAGCGGGGTGGTGAATATCAATTACCCAGACAAGAAGAAAAGTAAAGATAAAGAGTACTTACATACACATACACCCCCACACACACACACACACACACACACACACACACACACACACACACACACACACGGCTAAAAAGGTAACGTACACATCAGTGTGAAGTTTGCACTGACGTAGGATTTGTATACAAGACAAGAAGATGTGAATTGGTCAGAACGCATACATGTAGTTCAAAACAACCAGGAGGAAGTTGGAGGAGAGGGAAGAGGGTCGAAGAGGGTAAAAAACGATACAATCACGATGTGTGTATTGACGTTGGAAACGCTGAGGGCATGTGAAATAAATGCGTGTGTCCAAACGGTAAATCAAACGGTATACTGATATAGAATACGTAAAACCCATAAACGTTAGAGTTGATACGGGTGAACAGAGTAGGAAGAGGAGGTTCGAAAGGACGTGCTGGTGGACAAGGATCGTGGGAACCTTACACCAAAAGGACTGGTACGTGATGGAGGGCTTTTGAAAGTGGGGCTGAAGACACATAAACCTAGGGGTCCTCGCCAGCAAAGTGGGGCTGAAGACACAGAGAGTTAGGAGTCCTCGCCAGGAGAGTGGGGCTGAAGACACAGAGAGTTAGGGGTCCTCGCCAGGAAAGTGGGGCTGAAGACACAGAGAGTTAGGAGTCCTCGCCAGGAAAGTGGGGCTGAAGACACAGAGAGTTAGGAGTCCTCGCCAGGAGAGTGGGGCTGAAGACACAGAGAGTTAGGGGTCCTCGCCAGGAAAGTGGGGCTGAAGACACAGAGAGTTAGGGGTCCTCGCCAGGAAAGTCAGAAAGTGGGGCTGAAGACACAGAGAGGGGTCATTGACAAAAACATCGAGTTGAAGACACAGAGAGCAAGAGTCCACGCCAGGAAAGTGGGGCTGAAGACACAGAGAGTTAAGAGTCCACGCCAGGAAAGTGGGGTTGAAGACACAGAGAGTTAGAAGTTTTAACCAGGAAAGTCAGAAAGTGGGTCTGAAGACACAGAAAGCTAGTAGGGGTCATCGACAAAAACGTCGAGCTGAAGACACAGAGAGTTAGGAGTCCTCGCCAGGAAAGTGGGGCTGAAGACACGGAGAGCTAGGAGTCCTCGCCAGGAAAGTGGGGCTGAAGACACGGAGAGCTAGGAGTCCTCGCCAGGAAAGTGGGGCTGAAGACACGGAGAGCTAGGAGTCCTCGCCAGGAAAGTGGGGATCAAGACACAGAGAGATAGGAGTCCTCGCCAGGAAAGTTTGGCTGAAGACGCAGAGAGCTAGGGATCCTCGTCAGGAAAGTGGGGCTGAAGACACAGAGAGTTTGGGGTCCTCGCAAGAAAAGCTGAAGAGGCGGACTGAAGGCACAGACAGCTAGGGGTCCTCGCCAGGAAAGTGGGGCTGAAGACATAGAGAGTTAAGAGTCCACGCCAGGAAATTGGGGCTGAAGACACAGAGAGCTAGGGGTCCTCGCCAGGAAAGTGGGACTGAAGACACAGAGAATTAGGAATCCTCGCCAGGAAAGTGGTCCTGAGGACACAGAGAGTTAGGAGTCCTCGCCAGGAAAGTGGAGTTGAAGACAGAGAGTTAGGAGTCCTCGCCAGGAAAGTGGGACTGAAGACACAGAGAATTAGGAGTCCTCGCGAGGAAAGTGGTCCTGAGGACACAGAGAGTTAGGAGTCCTCGCCAGGAAAGTGGAGTTGAAGACAGAGAGTTAGGAGTCCTCGCCAGGAAAGTGGAGTTGAAGACAGAGAGTTAGGAGTCCTCGCCAGGAAAGTGGGACTGAAGACACAGAGAATTAGGAGTCCTCGCGAGGAAAGTGGTCCTGAGGACACAGAGAGTTAGGAGTCCTCGCCAGGAAAGTGGAGTTGAAGACAGAGAGTTAGGAGTCCTCGCCAGGAAAGTGGGACTGAAGACACAGAGAGTTAGGAGTCCTCGCCAGGAAAGTGGGACTGAAGACACAGAGAGTTAGGAGTCCTCGCCAGGAAAGTGGACATGAAGACACAGAGAGTTAGGAGTCCTCGCCAGGAAAGTGGGGCTGAAGACACAGAGAGCTAGGGGTCCTCGCCAGTAAAGTTGGAAAGTCGGACAGAAGACACACAGAGCTAGGGGTCCTCGTCAGTAAAGTTAGGCTGACGACACAGATAGTTAGGGGTCATCGACAAAAAAGTCGAGCTGAACACAGAGAGTCAGGGGTCCTCGCCACGAAAGTTGGAAAGTCGGACTGAAGAAACAGAGAGCCAGGGATCCTCGCCAGGAAAAATGGAAAGTCGGATTGAAGACACAGAGAGTTAGGGGTCCTCGTCAGGATTTCTTCATACCGACGGCTGAGCCGGGCTTATACGTGGCTGTTGGCTTGAAAGAAGTGGTCATCATCTGCGTGGTCGCTGGCTTGAAAGACGTGGTCATCATCTGCGTGGTCGCTGGCTTGAAAGACGTGGTCATCATCTGCGTGGTCGCTGGCTTGAAAGACGTGGTCATCATCTGCGTGGTCGCTGGCTTGAAAGACGTGGTCATCATCTGCGTGGTCGCTGGCTTGAAAGACGTGGTCATCACCTTCGTGGTCGCTGGCTTGAAAGACGTGGTCATCACCTTCGTGGTCGCTGGCTTGAAAGACGTGGTCATCATCTGGAGAAGGGTGGTAGTAACCACCGGACGCTGCGTGGACGGAGCTGTGGCGCATGAATGGGTGGGTGGGGGGTTACAGCAAGGTACTCGTCAATTGGTTTGTTGCTGATCCGCTAATGCGATGCCATACAACAACATTTCGTAGGCTTGAACTGGTACGTAGTATTCTCAATTATCTCAATACTTCATTATCCTTACGGGAAAATAGGGTCGCCTTACCTGGCTACGGCTACAGCAGCCGCAAGAGCAGCGCTACCCATTTCTAACAGTGTGTGCAGGTTTTTGTGTGTCTAAGCAATGGTGTATGGCTGCCAGTCTGGGGGATTTCTATCTTGCGCTCGGATGTTGATGCATGCGATTGCACACGGAGGCTGTACTGACACCGTAAGACATTTCTCTTCTCAGAATATTTCAGTTAAGTCACACTGTCCTTCACTCTTATCAGTCTGTACAGTGTGTGTGTGTGTGTGTGTGTGTGTGTGTGTGTGTGTGTGTGTGTGTGTGTATCTCTAGCATAGTGTTTAAAAACCCTTGCCGATGTCTTTTTTTTTTAGTTTTCATTTTTCTTTTTTCCATCTCGATGTACATTATGTGTGTGCACTTGTTCAGCGCTTTGAGCCGCAGGGTAGGCGCTTTACAAATTTCCATTATTATTATTATAAGAGAGTCTGCACTGAAAGCTGACTCTGGGAGAACAATCCTTTGCCACACCAGGAAATCGAACCAAGAAAATATGTGCTAATATCTCCAATAGGTGAAAAATCGTAATACGTAAAATCTCCAATATTTTCGTAATGTAACGTACTTACAATGTGAAAATGGTACACATTCCAAACCGAGGAGGCCTTTCGTTTTTGACATGCACAGACTACACGTTATGTACACAGTAAAGTTTGTTACATTCCCTTTTCCATATCAAGAAATCTTTCATAAACTGTAATCTATGCGACGCAGAACGATCTGCACCCTGAAGTCGGCATACAGCTGCCTAAATGGCGGTGGACACAGCATACGAAGTCCACATAAAAACAACAACAATGCTCAGCGTGCAAACCATCAACCAGTTCTGCTTGAACCTTCGAGGTTATCGATAGAAAACAGTTACAACGACGGCGACGACGACGACAAGAACAACAAACAGGGTTTCCTCAGTGTTTGCTGGTTGTGGGGGTTAAATATTACTGGAGCTGTAAAACGGCCGCTCTCTGTCAATAGCCTGTTTGGGAAGAACAGAAATGTGTCGTTAACCGGCAGCTGAAATTCTGAATCTGTGAAAGCAACACTTCTCGTGCACCTTTTGTCAAAGCAACAATTTTCTGAGCATACCTCATGTGAATTGCTAAAGGAGGAGAGAGGGAGACAGACAGACAGAAAGACTGACAGACAGAGACAGACACACAGAGTGAAGGTGTGACAGACAGAGACAGACAGAGAGACACAGAGAGAGAGACACAGGCTGGGAGGGGGAGAGAGAGAGAGAGAGAGAGAGAGAGAGAGAGAGAGAGAGAGAGAGAGAGAGAGAGAGAGAGAGGCTGTGTATCTGTGCGTGTGCGTACATGCGTGCGTGCGTACGTGTGCGCGCGTGCGTGCGTGCGTGCATGCCTGTGTGCGTGCGTGCGTGCGCGCGCGCGCGCGTGTGTGTGCGTGCGCGCGCGCGCGTGTGAGTGCGTGTGTGTGTGAGTGAGTGTGTGTGTGTCCTCGCACACTGTGTGATTGTAAATCGCCCTGTACTCCCACTTAGTGGGGCAGATGGGCGCTATAATTTATCAATCCCTTTAATTCAAACAGGTGTAAAGCCTAACGAAAACCACAACCTACCGCCAGTCATTGGAGGCTCCGTGTAGACCACAGGTGGCTCCGTGTGGACCACATGAGGGTTGGTGGTGTGCTGTTGTCCCTGGCTCTGGTGGTTAGTGATGGTCGCGGTTGGAGCGGAAGTCGACGAGACTGGTGCATCCCCGATAGTGCAGGTGTAGTGCTCGGGCCAGTCGCAGAAGCCGGTGTCAGGGTTAAAGACCAGTCCGTCGGCGCAGTGCACGGAGTAGGAGATCCCTGAGGCGCAGATGAAGTAGGAGAGGCAGGAGGACGGCGATGGGTAGAAGCCGTCACGCGTTCCGCACTCGAAGGTGTCCGTTTGGTCGATGTGGTGGGTCTTGTGGGTCGTGGCTGCAACGGGTGGAGTAGAGGGAGGTTACGGTTGTCGTGTGTGTGTGTGTGTGTGTGTGTGTGTGTGTGTGTGTGTGTGTGTGTGTGTGTGTGTGTGTGTGTGTGTGTGTGTGTGTGTGTGTGTGAGAGAGAGAGAGAGAGAGAGAGAGAGAGAGAGAGAGAGAGAGAGAGAGAGAGAGAGAGAGAGAGAGAGAGAGAGAGTGAGTGAGTGAGTGAGCGAGCTTGAGCGTGTGTATGTGTGTGTGTGCGCGTGTGTGAATGAGTGTGTGTGTGTGTGTGTGTGTGTGTGTGTGTGTGTGTGTGTGTGTGTGTGTGTGTGGTGTGTGTGTGTGTATGTGTGTGTGTGTGTGTGTGTGTGCAACTGCCAACAAAGTATAAAGACATGTAACGGTTATGTTGGTACGCCCAGTGCAATGTAGCATTTAGGCCTATATCCTGGTTGAAAAATACGTATATAAGCTATCTATATGACTGAGATCGGTCGCAACCCCTCCCCCCCCCCCCCACACACACACACATACACATACACACACACACACGCACACACACACACACACACACACACACACACACACACACACCACACACACACAAACACACACACTTAAAAAGCGTGCTTACTTGGCAAGTTGGGATTATCGGTTTGACCTGGAGCAGAGGTAGTGGTAGAGGGACGGGCCGTGGACTGGGTGGGTGCAGGGGTTTGCCTGAAACATTGCATTGCAACGTTAGACACCCGTACACCCAGGTCCGCTGTTGTAAACTCATTCAAACAACATCGCATTGCAACGTTAGACACCCGTGCACCCAGGACCGTTGGTGTAAACTCATTCAAATGTAACCTAAAAACATTTATTTTCCCAAAACAGTAGACCAGCCATGTCTTCTGTTCCATTCTGCTGTCTTCATCCATCTCAAGTCTCTAAGCTGTGTACATTTAGCTTTGCATTGTCAGATTGCTCGTGTGGTGTGTGTGTGTGTGTGTGTGTGTGTGTGTGTGTGTTGTGTGTGTGTGTGTGTGTGTGTGGTGTGTGCATGCGTGCGTGCGATGTATGGTGTGTGGATGCGTGTGTGTGTGCGTGTTGTGTGCGTGCGTGCGTATGTGTGTGTGTGTGGTTGCAGCGGCGTGTGCGTGATGTGTGTGTGCGCGAATGTGTGCTCGCTTGTGTGTGTTTGCGCGTGTATTGTGTGCGCTTGTGTGTGTGTGTTTGTGTGGTGTGTGTGTGTGTGTGTGTGTGTGTGTGTGTGTGTGTGTGTGTGTGTGTGTGTGTGCGTCGTGTGTGTGTGTGTGTGTGTGTGTGCGTTGGTGTTGTGTGTGTGTGTGTGTGGTGTGTGTGTTGTGTGTGTGTGTGTGTGTGTGTGTGTGTGTGTGTGTGTGTTGCGTGTGTGTGTTTGTGTGTGTGTGAGTGTGAGTGTGTGTGTGTGTGTGTGTGTGTGTGTGTGTGTGTGTGTGTGTGTGTGCCTGCGCGTTTAAAATATATACTAAGGTTTTTGTGCGATGGCTAGGGATGGACCCAGTAGCAGTGACAAACTGCCCTACTTGCCACCACACAGCACAGTAACCATTCCACTGGACAACTGGACCGAAAGAGATGACAAAAAGGAAGGCAGGCAGCCACTCACAGACTTCCAGTGCTTTGCTGGCACTCAGAGTTTATGGCGTGCAGCAGAGGGAAGGGGCCCTCCCCGCAGTGACTTCCAGAGAAGTCATCCAGAGCCAGCGACCACACCATCACTCCTCCAAAGTTGTTCTGCTTCACGTAGCGAACCTGAAGAAGATAATCCGTGCCGTAGTCAGTGTAGTCGATCGCCTTAACTGCTGCTGAGTTTGCCTTCGCTGGACATGGGCAGAATCATGGCACAGTGCAATTTGTTGTCATTATCGCTGAGAGAACAAATGTCAGCAAACAGCTACCGGTTTATTTATTCATTTATTCCTAGCCTTTTCCGCCTTGGCTTGGGCTGGATCACGTCACCAGCAAGAACACAAAGGCTTGGAATGTGTCACAACACACTGACACCAGCAAGGCTTGGACTGTATCATGACATACTGACGCCAGCAAGAACACCAAGGCTTTGGCTGTGTCACAACACATTGACACCAGCAAGAACACCAAAGCTACATCAAGGTGTTGTTATGCGTTGCATAAATATGTGGGAACTATCTTGGGCTGTGTCACAACACACTGACACCAGCAAGAACACCAAGGCTATATCAAAATGTTACGCGCTGCATAAATCTAGGCTGTGACACAACACATTGACACCAGCAAGAACACCAGCAAGAACACCAAGGCTACATCAAAATGTTACGCGCTGCATAAATCTGGGCTGTGTTACAACACACTGGCACCAACAAGAACACCAAGGCTACATCAAAATGTTACGCGCTGCATAAATTTGGGCTGTGTCACAACACAATGACACCAGCAAGAACGCCAAGGCTACATCAAAATGTTGTTATGCGTTGCATAAATCTGGGCTGTGTCACAACACAGTGACACCAGCAAGAATACCAAGGCTACATCAAAATGTTACGCGCTGCATAATTACATGGGGACTATACTGAGTCATCATGAGATCCTTGCACAACATGATCCACAATCCAGAAATGGAGATTAACCCCTTCACTGCCCCAGCCTGTACAATTTCCGGGTTGAATGATGCACGGGCACGCCTGCAAACAGTATATTTTCCTCTTCTATAAGATCTATTTTCAATTCTATGCGTTTTGATGGAGATCCTTTCACATGCCAGCGCGAAAAAGAAGACAAAAAGGCTTATGGGTTTCAAATTTCGCACTTTTTATGGGTCGTTTTCAAATGAAGGGGTTAATCTTCCGAAGATGATATGCGGTTGCCCGTGTGGCAGGATAAATTTGTTTTAGAAAGACCGGTCAAACACACAGTCCTCACAACCTATGGAATGCATTTGTCAATGTACAGCTGCATATAAACCAGGTGACCCCAGGATGTTCGGCTGGGGAATGCTACATACAACAACAACAAGAAGGTATCTTCATTCAAGATTCGTTCATCGTGTACTGACAGTCAAAAGAGGGCTATGCGGGTGAACAGTCCACAAAAACTGAACGGGTCTAGAAAGAGAGAGTGAGAGATTACGTACCTTCTGCCTAAGACTGTCGGGGTTTTCGTATCCCACCCATTAGAGAGAGAGAGAGAGAGAGAGAGAGAGAGAGAGAGAGAGAGAGAGAGAGAGAGAGAGAGAGAGAGAGAGAGAGAGAGAATACGTACCTTCTCTTTAAGACTGTCGGGGCTGTCGTATCCCACCCATTGGTTACCTCTGTGGATGTAGGGTACACGCTGTTCGCTAATGAAGCCCACCTCTCCTCCATTATTCTTCATGTCACAGATCTGAAACACGCGCAGCACAGCAGGCATGTATGCCGACCCGTCAAAATGTTGAAGAAACCGGATACTGTTTTGTATTCCTCTGCCGCAAAGGTGTCCATGTCATCTTTGAGAAGAAAAAGGTATGCTATTCGTTGGAAAGTACTGTTCTAGTTCAGAAAGTCTGCTACTTGTGTACTAACATCCACGAAGAGAGGAATGCAGACTAGTAAGGCTGGCACATACTGAAGACTTCCCATGACAGACATGACCACGGTCCCCGAAGATGTTCTACAGTTCTGCCCCCTCTTCAGAGAAGCACGAACACAGTACTGGCCCCATGGAGCAACGCTGCAAGAACAGCTGTGGGTCAACAAAGAGGACCTTCTGAAGACCACAACCTTCGCCCAAACCACCGGACTGACCATTTGAGGCAGAACAAAGATTGATTGATTGATTGAACTTTATTTCTCAACAGTGAAGAGATTAGCACAAAGGCCGACTCACATATCTGCCGTTGCTACAGTACTCAGTACTACTAATAACCAAAAGAGGAAGAGGAAGGAACAAAGAAAGAAGACGAAGAAAGTAAATAAGTAAGTACGTAGGTAAAATAAGTTGGTGCATTACGTCCAGTCAACCAGTGCGGTTATATCAGGGCGGAAGAAGAAGAAGAAGAAGAAGAGAGAAGGAAGAAGAAGAAGAAGAAGAAGAAGAAGAAGAAGAAGAAGAAGAAGAAGAAGAAGAAGAAGAAAGAAAGAAAAAAAGAAAGAAAGAAAGAAAGAAAGAAAGACAACATCTGAAACACGTAACGATGTTCTCACCTCATAGTAAGCGAGGAAGCCAGACTCTCTGGTGAACTGTCCGGCCGCACCACCCCCGGAAACAGGGTCGCCTATGTCAGAGTTGGACGCCGAAGCCAGTGTGAAGGAGCGGCCGTACAGACCCATGCCGATGTTCAGCTTGCTGGGATCCGCGCCCAGCTTCACCCAGTACTTGGCAGCAAAGTCCTGGAAACCGACAGAAACTCGATCTTAATATAACACTTCTACAGCGCAATGTCCACAGCATGACTTAGCTCAAAAGTACTTTACACAAAAATGTATGCACATATAATTATACACTCTACAGGCAGAAGAAAAAAAACAATAACACTTAAAACAAAATCCAAACACATAAAAGGTTAAAAAGAACGCTTATTTATTATTTTCTAATTTTCGGAGTAATCCGAAATACAAAACGACACTTAACAGTTAAACGGTTAAAAACGACAAACGAGATGAGAAGCAAAATAACTTATCTTTTTGGGTTGAGCTGTTGTTTTCCTGTCCAATTCTTACTTAAAACAAACGCAAAGCTGAACATGAAAAGATTAATCCTCATATTAACCTTGATGTCCATGGCTCGTGTGGTAGTTATAGCTAAACTCCGTTAGAGTCGACAGTACCTCTGCATAGGTTCCCCCACTCCCTTTCTTCTTCTTCAGTTTTGCTGTACGTCCACAGTAACCGTACGGGCTGTTAGGGATGGGGAGCCCAGGACGTCCACCTCCTCTTTCACACAGCTCCTGAGCTCTGACGGTGATGTTTCGGTATTGCTTTACGTGCACAGAGGCCCTACGGACTATCAGAGACGGGGAGCCCAGGAGGTCCACCTTTTCTTTCACACATCTCCTGAGCTCTGCCCTGTCCCCATCTTCCCCTGTTTCGGTAAAATCCAAGGAGACGGTCGGAAATTCCTGGACCGTTTTTAAAGTTATTTTGGGTCACAAATATCATCACAATCGTTAAATGAGGTCCAAATCTACTGATTACAGCCAAAATCCGCAACAGGTGAGTATTTTTTTCTTCAAATATTTTTGTCTTTGATTGTTTCGAGTCGGCGCATGTTGCCCTTTGACATTTGACCTAGTTTCCCAGTATCAACGTGAACGCTTCCTAGGTGCTGATGTTGGCAAGGCAATCGTACTCATGACTCAACGTTCTCAGATTGCAATTTTTTCCTGTACATTTTCCGTGGGTTTTTAATTGCCGTAGCTTGTTAACGAGGCCGTTTACCTAGCAGCACTTCGTCAGCTTCGCTCGCCATTTGCAATCTGTGACGCCGACTCGAAACAATCAAATTCAAAGATGAAAAATATATGAAAAATCCCACCTTTTCTTGCAGATTTTGGCTGTAATCAGTAGATTTGGACCTCATTTAACGATTGTGATGATATTTGTGACCCAAAATAACTTTAAAAACGGTCCAGGAATTTCCGACCGTCTCCTTGGATTTTACCCCTGTTTCTAATAAACCGTATGAGCTTTCTATGGATGTTAAGCGTAATGATGCCAGTCCTTTACTTACGGCTGAAGAGCATTCATTGTCTCCATGGTACTCAGGGTATCCAAACACTAGCTTTCAATTTCGCTTTCCAATGCCGTCTGCTTTCCTCGCCGGCTTTGTCCAGAGTAGCTTCCCCTAACCACACGTGTTATGTGGTTGCTCGAGGTAGGGGTGGTGGGGCTGGGGGGAGAGGGGGGGCTGGGTGTAACAGGCTAGTGACGTCCATCGGCGAGCTTGCACTAGACCCACTCCCATGTCAGCTGAGTCCAGTGCGTAGGATCTTGAAGGGTCAGGGTCATGATGGGAGTAAAACAGGGTGATAGTGGCAGCGGAGTAAGCCGGCCGGGTTAAGTAATTAATTTGTTGTAGATAGTTTAGTTGTTTTTTAGATTTGTTTTTATTAGGACAGTAACTTTTAAGAGGGGTCCTCGGAAGTGGCAATTTTATGTGATATTCACAGCTTGATGTCAGTTGGATTTCTCATATATTTAAGTATGAATGACTTTTTACATGGATGTTTGTTTGCTGTTGTTGTAATTTAACGATGTTTTATGATTGGCGTGAATGTGTGATGAGTGTACTTGGCACCACAAAGCATTCGTAGTGCAATTGTACTGACAATTGACAATAAAGTTGTATTGCAGAAGACACTCACCATGTTGAGGTCGCGGTCATCGCCAGTCTCAGCAGACCTGGCGTACAGAGGACTGTTGTGTCCAGCCACCTTCTCCCAGGAACCGTGCAGGTCGTAGGTCATCAGGTTGATGAAGTCCACCTCCCTGAAACGGTCAGCTGCATCAGTACAGAATGATACACAGGACTGAACCAAACTTCGTGATATGATTCTTCCAGGCATTCAACACAGCACAACCGCAGCCGGATAAGTAAATTTCACTTATCACCGTTTAATTGTTGTTTTGTCGATAAAAACAACAACAACAAACAAACAAAAAAGCAAAAAAAGAAGAAAAGAAAAAAAGAGAGAAAAAAGCAAGGGACTCACCCCAAAATTCGCATATGTTTTGTATTGTCATGTTAAATTGGCCTTCTTTTTAACTGTTTATGTGCTGGAGTTGCTGATGCGCTTCGTTTTCTTCTTTCCATAACCATCAAGTAAACATCTAGGATGGTGGTGCCTGTCTCTGTGAGCAGAGAATGGATTGACTCTTGATCTTTATCGCCTAGTCAACCACGATGGTCGTCTCGGGGCAAATCCGAAACCGTCAAGTCTCTAGTAAAAGTCCAATTCAATGTACACATTATGTTACTTTGTTGGGGGTGGGGGTGGATGGGGAAGTGGGTGATAGCGAGAGGATGCGGACAAAAATGAAGTTGTAAAGGCAGGAACTAGAAAGGCAGAATTGCTGGCAGCAGGGCAAGCATGTGTAACAATCAATTCCACCACCATCCCTCCACCCTAGGTTTAAAAGTGGGATGCTTTAGTAGTAGCTTTTGATTCTCAGCAGAGGGGACCTCTGTTTCTGCGTCCGCGGTATGCCATTGTTGGAATGAAAACGGAATCATCGAAGTGCAAAAGAAGCGGGGGAAACAAAACTCCTCAGCCAGGCCAGGACATTCTTCCCCCAGGAACCACGTCCTGTCTCATTACGGCCGGACCTGTCCAGGAATAGACTATAATCTCCTCCAGGAACTTGACTTCTGAACCGTCGTTGTGCCTCATTATCATCGGACCAGTCCAGGAATAGGAACCCGACTGCTGCAACGTCCTGTCCAATCACGACCGGACCAGTCTAGAAATAGGAACCCGAATAGACTGGTCTCCTCCAGGAACTTAACCGCTGCACCGTCATGCCCCACTACCACCGAACCAACCGCAACGTCCTGTCCCATTACCACCGGACCAGCCGCAACGTCCTGTCCTATGACCACCGGACCAGCCGCAACGTCCTGTCCCATTACCACCGGACCAGCCGCAACGTCCTGTCCTATGACCACCGGACCAGCTGCAACGTCCTGTCCTATGACCACCGGACCAGCTGCAACGTCCTGTCCTATGACCACCGGACCAGCCGCAACGTCCTGTCCCATGACCACCGGACCAGCCGCAACGTCCTGTCCTATGACCACCGGACCAGCCGCAACGTCCTGTCCTATGACCACCGGACCAGCTGCAACGTCCTGTCCTATGACCACCGGACCAGCTGCAACGTCCTGTCCCATTTCCACCGGACTAGTCCAGGAATAGACTGGTCTCCCCCAGGAACCTGACTGCCGCAACGTCCTGTCCCATTAACACCGGACCAGCTGCAACGTCCTGTCCCATTAGCACCGGACCAGGCCAGGAAGAGACTAGTCTAGACATCGTCAGTCCTTTACAGATCCTCCGAAATCAGTCTGTTCAACATTGACAGTTGAAGTCGTGGTCGTCTTCGATGCTGAAGGATAAACAACACTCCACAAGTATATAATTATATAGATATTTTTGGTTTGGTAAAATCCTGACGCACGGCTCTATGCCACAGAAGAAAAACAAACAGCACGGCCCATAATATAATGTCCATTTACTCTTGCTGCGTGTGCCTGCGTGTGCGCGTGTGCGAGTGTGTGTGTGTGTGTGTGTGTGTGTGTGTGTGTGTGTGTGTGTGTGTGTGTGTGTGTGTGTGTGTGTGTGTGTGTGTGTGTGTGTGTGTGTGTGTGTGTGTGTGTGTGTGATGTATAGCATTTATTTCATTCCTTTTCCTTCGAGGGCAGCCGAATACAGCCAATGAATAATTTTGTGACTCTTCGCAAGAACGGTTTAAAAGTAATGAAAACAACAACAACAACAACAACAACAAGATTATCCTTTTAACCTGAAACCCACCGAGATAGGGTAGGAACATCGTAAGCTGTGTCGATTTTTTCCTTCCCGGCAGCCACTGCAGCCGTCAGCAGAAGTCTTGGCTTGCCAGAGCTGGCTGCTTCTGCCTCAAAAGCCTGCTTCAGTTCCTGGAAACAAACGATATAAAAACAAAACCCGCGTTACAGTTTCAGCGATATATCTCCTTATTTACAAAATTTGGTTATTAGCTATATTGAATATATTAAGAGGTGAGGTCAAGGTGAATTTTTTTCTTCTTTTTTGAGTAAAGCAAGGTCGCAGAACCCCTTTATGAACATCCTTGTGGGCCTGTCGTAAACCGTTGGTCAATACACAGTAGATCAGGTATAACAAAGTATCCGCTGAGCTAACGATGACCAGATTGCTATAGTAAAGAGTCGCACATCCAGTTTCACATCAAAACCGGAAGTAGTCACGCACGCTTTCCATTGGATCGTCTTGAAAAACGACAGTCTGGCAACCCAAACGATCACCCTTGCAGATTCCATGAAACTAATCGGCGCAAAATATTCGTGAGGGATAAATCTCTCTCTCTCTCTCTCTCTCTCTCTCTCTCTCTCTCTCTCTCTCTCTCTCTCTCTCTCTCTCTCTCTCTCTCTCTCTCATGTTCTTGTATTCACATGACAAACTGAAACCACACAATTATAACAAAAAGCTGATACCAATGTAAAGCTGCAACAGGAACACCTAGTCGAAAATTCCCACAATACCGGTAATGATATAACAGGTTTTTAACCATTTTTTTAATCGTGCGATCAAAATACAAAACCAGAGTGACATCAACACACAAGGGAGTTAATTAGCGCTAGAAATACGTAACACAAATACAACAACAAAGACCTGAGTCGCCTACGGTAACTGTCACCTGGCATGCGTGTAAATACAAGGTAAATAAACTCCATCAGAGGTACTCTCACCTGGCATGCGTGTAAATACAAGGAACGTAAACTCCACCAGAGGTACATCCTCCGGTGGAGTTTACGTACCTTGTATTTACACGCATGCCAGGTGAGAGTTACCGTAGGCGACTCTGGTCTTTGTTGTTGTACTTGTGTTACGTATTTCGAGCGCTACTTAACTCCGTTTGTGTGTTGATTCTGCATGAGCGCTCTGGGCTTGTTCTGTTTCAGATTTGTTCCAGAGTGACATCATTCTTCAAACCTTGACAAACTCAATAAAGTGCTGCTTATCCTCCGGCGGGCTTCCGCGATTGGCAGGGTACTCCCAGTCAAGGTCAAGGCCATCGAAGTTCCTGTCCCTGAGGAACTTGATGCTCTGGGTGATGAAATCATGACGGTTGCTGGCTGACTGCACGATCTGGTGAAAGGGGGCAGAGCCCAGGTTCCAGCCACCGACTGCCAGCAAGGTCTTCAGGTTCGGATTTTTCTGCTTCAGGTTCTGGAACTTCTCGTAGCTGGGTCGACCATGAAAAAGAAGATGTTTTTAGTTGCGATTTGGAGCGTAATAGCTAATTTTATGTGGCGCGGGACATATTTAGGTAAGCTGGAAGTATTACTATATATATACATATGCAGAGCCTCCACCCATCTCACCTCTCTCTCTCTCTCTCTCTCTCTCTCTCTCTCTCTCTCTCTCTCTCCTCTCTCTCTCTCTCTCTCTCTCTCTCTCTCCTCTCTCCTCTCTCACTCATACACACACACACTGACACACACACTACACACACACACACACACATACACACACACACACACACACACACCCCACACACACGACACACAACACACACACACACACACACACACACACACACACACACACACACACGAAAATCTGACCTCGGTATTTAGAAGTTTCCACAAATAAAAGACACGTGTACATGCACGGATGGACCAGACAGGCACTCACAGTCCAACGCTCCAGTCGGTGCTGTCGTCGTTCCACTCAAAGGCGGCCAGATGGTTTCCCGCCAGCTTGGCGAAGGCGTAGATGACGTGAGTGCAGAGCGAGGGGTCGATGTTCTCCGGGAAGAACTTGCCGCTACCTGGCCGGTACTGCGACCAGTTGGTGTGGTAGCACACGATGCGGCCGCAGCCGTCAGCTGAAAGTTTGTGCACACACACACACACACACACACACACACACACACACACACACACACACCAACACACACACACACACACAAAACACACACACACACACACACACACACACACACACACCACACACACACACACACACACACACACACACTTGTGTATTTAACGCTTTAATTAAAACAATTAATTCGCAATTTGTGTTAAGTTGGGGGAGATACAAAAGGGAATAGGTTTGTTTTGGCGTATCGTTGTGTTTGTTTGTTCGTGTCTGAAATTTACGTGTGTCCGTGTTTTGTTGGGTTTAATTAGGCTGTTTCTTTCGTTGTTAGTTTTTGCTTTGCTTTTTGATGTTTTTAAACTGATTTTATGTAAAATGCGCCCTCAAATTATGGCGTCCAGTACAGCTACACGTGCTGTTTCGTAGTTCACGTGCCCACAACGGAGCAGGTCATGACCCATTTTCCGAAACAGAGCAAAGATAAGCGCGTCCGGCGAGTGGAAAAATAATTTATAGATAACGTTCAACAACGCACGATCATTGACGTCAACCTTATCGCTTTTGGATCAGAGTTTAGATGGCCCCAGTGTTTCAGAGTAAGGTCAGGTATGTATGTATGTATGTATGTATGTATGTATGTATGTATGTATGTATGTATGTATGTATGTATGTATGTATGTATGTATGTATGTATGTATGTATGTATGTATGTATGTATGTATGTATGTAATTATGTGAGCTAAAAACGTGGTGATGTAATTATTTGTACAGTGTGTGTGATTGTGTGTTGTGTGTGTGT
>JABMCL010001766.1:1650000-1675000 GCA_018857735.1 Alviniconcha marisindica | reverse complement strand
ACATAGGACTCGTGCGTGAGTTAGTTAGGTAGCTAGCAGGTGCTTTGGGCCCAGTCAGCCACATAGGACTCGTCGTGCGTGAGTTAGTTAGGTAGCTAGCAGGTGCTTTGAGTCCAGTCAGCCACATAGGACTCGTGCGTGAGTTAGTTAGGTAGCTAGCAGGTGCTTTGAGCCCAGTCAACCACATAGGACTCATCGTGCGTGAGTTAGTTAGGTAGCTAGCAGGTGCTTTGAGCCCAGTCAGCCACATAGGGCTCGTGCGTGAGTTAGTTAGGTAGCTAGTAGGTGCTTAATAATAATAATAATAATGTACATTTATCATGCGCTCATCAACGCCCTGAGCGCTCACATGATACATATTAACCTAAATATGATATTCTATACACATGTAGAGCATAGTCCTACCAAAACAATTTACATAAAGTATTATATATAAAAACGTATTTATAAATCCAAAAACAAAAAACCGAACACACACACACACACGCACGCACGCACGCACGCACGCACGCACGCACGCACGCACGCACGCACGCACGCACGCACACACACACACACACACACACACACACACACACACACACACACACACACACACACACTGACTGTAGCAGAAACTGGGTACTGATATTAGTTAGGATGGAAATACTGTGAGAAGAGGAAGGTTTTCAGTTTGGCTTTAAAAGATGACAGGGTTGAGCAGTATCTAAGGTCTTGTGGGAGTGAATTCCAAATGTGGGGTCCAAAGCTTTAAGCCCAGTCAGCCACACAGGACTCGTGCGTGTACTAGCTACAGTTGAAAGCGATCATGAATCATAATGATAACGAATCGAGTTGATGTGCGCTTGTATTTTTCGCTACTGGCCGCACGATCTCTTGATCTTGAATCGATTGACGGATGCGATAAGCCTACGCAATACAGGGATCGGAAGCCCAAAATAAATAAGTAAGTAAACATGGTGCCTAACGTCCACAGAAACCATAAGGCTTATTAGGGACGGGAAGACTCAAGGGGGGAAGGGGGTATGGAGGTTGGGGAAAGATGAGATATATACCTATCACTACACTGTCACCACCAGAATGACTCTTGCATTAAGATGGGCAATGATGAGAGCCATTTTAATGTTTCATTAATTGTGAGGGACAAAGTCACAAGACAGTATCCACGGACCACAACTTGTGAAGAGAAAGGAGGAGCCGAAGCAGATTCGAACCGAGGTCCCTCTGCTTACCAGCCTAACGCCTTACCTCTAGGCGAAACCTGCTCACTGCGCCCAAAATCAAACGGCGAGGCTTTAAATAGTAGCTTAGGCCTAAACCCGCTTAAGACGAGCTCCTTTATTTGCAAACGACCACACAATAAGTATATGCTGCAGTAATGGGATACATTTCTATAAGACTCCTTTTTTTAATGTGCACAGTACAGATTAATGGTTTAATAGAAAGGCAGAACACATCAGAACCCAGAGAGAGAGAGAGAGAGAGAGAGAGAGAGAGAGAGAAGGAGAGAGAGAGAGAGAGAGAGAGAGAGAGAAATGAATGAATGAATACGCTCTATTTTTCGAAGGTAAAGGAGTGGGCTCGCAGTCTATTTACATCCAGCCCTCGCCCTAGAGGGAATGCTACTAAAGATTTAAGAGAGAGAGACAGACAGACAGACAGAGACAGACAGAGACAGACAAAGACAGAGAGACAAAGACAGAGAGACAAAAACAGAGACAAACACAGAGAGAGAAAGATGGAGACAGATAGAGACAAAGACAGACAGACAGACAGAGACAGAGAAAGTCAGACAGAAACAGAGACAGACAGAGAGACAGACAGTCAGAGAGTACATTGTCTCGTCTTGCTTGCGAGTATAAGGCTACCGTGAAGTATGGTTGGCGAAATTGCAGTGGCGATATATAATCCTTTACTTCCTGAGCCTCTTTCCACCACATAGCTTCGTGTAGGCCGCAAACTCATGCACTGCACCACGCAATGAAATGGGCGCAGTCCACCGAGTCAAGCGAAAAGTACTACTCGACCTACAGGTGGGCGAGACGTGCGTTGGAGGGCTGATATATTTATTCTTTCTCCAGTCACAGTGTCGTGTTTTGTGTGATGTTGGTCGTCGTCCGGAGACATTAATTTTAGATGCGGACTAGAAATATTTCTCTCCGTGCCGGGAGTTAGACTCTACCAAAGCCTGTGACTCGTTGGCTGCGTTGCGAACAATGGTTTCTGAAATAATACAGAAAAGCGAAATAACTCGGCCAATAGAAATAAGTTATCGTTCATAAAAACATTATGATCAGTTAGTCGTGATTTAGATAAAGTACTCTGTGTTGTACAATATAAGGTAGGTAGTGTTGCTTAATGTCCTTCAGATGTCAGTTGACATATTAGGGACAAGCTGTGACCAATGCCGAAGCATGGTTCAATATAGCTTTACGTCCACGGAAACCAGAAGGCTCGTTAGGACGGACAGCTCAGGACGGCCACCTCGACTCTCACACAGCTCCTGAACTATGATTTACAATATAATTATGTGTATTTATGTTTATGTATTATACTGTGTGTTATTTTGCTGGTGTCTTTTATGCAGTCGTAAGGCAAATTTCTATGCTATTCGTAGACAATAAAGATTCTGTATTCTGTCGTGATTTAGATAAACTACTCTGTGTTTTACAATATATGTGTACTTATGTTTATGTATTTTACTGTGTGTAATTTTACTGGTATTCTTTATGCAGTCGTAAGGAAAATTTCAATGTTATTCATAGACAGTAAAGATTTTGTGTTTAGCTCGTCCCAGGTGAATTGGTTAACCTTGGGTAGTCGTGGTTTAGTTCGCCTCAGGTGAATTGGTTAATCTTGATTACTCGTGTGTCTGTTCCGCTTAGATGTATTTGTTAACCTTGACTACCTTTTGTTTAGCTCGACGAATTTTGGTTTTGACTTGGAATTAAATGATATCATATACCTCTATAGCTCGTTTCTGTGATCCTTAACTTTGTCATGGACTAGAATAACGTGGTCTGATATACGACCAATGTCTCTTTGCGATCGGTCTCTTTACTCGTCCCTTTTGGTTAGATCATTAGAATATTCATGAAGCTAGCGGACGAAAGTTGACCGACAGTCGTATTTCCAACAGCAGAATGTGTTGTGGAAGGAGGGAGGTAAACAAACCGTAATTAGACACTAGCCCCGCCTTGGCATGGGCTGTGTTTTTACAACGCACTGACTCGCAAAAACACCGACGTTACATTATAATGCTGTTATGCAGTACACGGTTATGTGGGGACTGTTCACAGCCACAAGAACCTCCTTGTGTAACAGCTTCTAACCATTATATATATATATATATATATATTATTATAGTATATATATATATATATATATATGTGTGTGTGTGTGTGTGTGTGTGTGTGTGTGTGTGTGTGTGTGTGTGTGTGTGTGTGTGTGTGTGTGTGTGTGTGTGTGTGTGTGTGTGTGTTTGTGTGTGTGTGTGTGTGTGTGTGTGTGTGTGTGTGTGTGTGTGTGTGTGTGTGTGTGTGTGTGTGTGTAGGGGATTGGGGTGGGGAGTGAAGGAAGCAGATTGGAAGCAGGAATGAAGAGTCACAAGTCAGAGGTTGCTATAGCATAACTTTTATTTACACCAACCAGGAAACAGTGTAAGCTCTCCCCTGAGATGAACACATGAACACCGGCCGCAACAGCAAACAAACAACCTGCCTCTGCAGGGACACTGGGGGAAAAGAGGACGCGGCGGGCCCAGCGCACAAGTTTTAACACTTTAGATAATATAATATATACATGTGTGTGTGTGTGTGTGTGTGTGTGTGTGTGTGTGGTGTGTGGTGTGTGTGTGTGTGTGTGTGTGTGTGTGTGTGTGTGTGTGTGTGTGTGTGTCTGTGTAAATGCTCTCTACGCTAGAATCAATGCCTATCAATCATGGCGTCAATTATGGATTGAGCCTTACGCAACGATCACATGCATACTCCGTCCCAGCAGTAGTCTATCAAACTGCGAGGTGATACCGTTCGTGACAGGCGCAGTGACGTAATGCACAGGCTGTTTACACTTCGAAAGCTGCGTCGGTACACTTATGACTTGTGTAGGCTAGCGGTACTTTCTTTTTCACAGCCGTGCCTGTTCCCCCGTCCGACATGTGTGTGTGTGTGTGTGTGTGTGTGTGTGTGTGTGTGTGTGTGTGTGTTGTGTGTGTGTGTGGTGTGTGTGTGTGTGTGTGTGTGTGTGTGTGTGTGTGTGTGTGTGTGTGTGTGTGTGTGTGTGTGTGTGTGTGTGTGTGTGTGTGTGTGTGTGTGTGTGTGTGTGTTGTGTGTGTGTGTGTGTGTGTGTGTGTGTGTGTGTTGTGTGTGTGTGTGTGTGTGTGTGTGTGTGTGTGTGTGTGTGTGTGTGTGTGTGTGTGTGTGTGTGTGTGTGTGTGTGTGTGTGTGTGTATGTTTGTGTGTGTGTGCGTGCGTGCGTGCGTTTTTTTTAGCCCGTCTAACTGTGTGTGTTAGTCATGAAGGGGGATAAGAAGCACTATCGATCATTAACTCGGACCCGGGAAATACGGCACTGACTTTATCCCTGAAGTGAATGAGGCGTGGAAGCGCTCGGAGAGGAGTCAGTTAGCGCCCCACAGAACAAAACGAAGGAGGAAATAACCACTGGTAACCCTGGGTTACGAATCGGCAAATGGAGCGTGAAACCATTCAAAGCTCGACCGGTATGTGCATGCAGTCGCACCTTGGCATGAATTCCCTTCCATCAGCCCTATATCCATCTCTCGGCTGTTCAATTAAAATGACTCACACGGCTAATACATGCCCGCAAGGCTGTTTGTAGCTCAAGTGCTGTGCGGCGCCCAGACGTAATCTCTGTTTATGTGCGTGTGGCGTATTGCCTGCATTTGGTGCGTTGCTTTGATGTCGTCTGCCTTGATGGTATCATTCATGTGACGAGGAGGCCTGCAGTTTGTTAGCGCGAAACATCGCCATAGGTGTGTGTTCGAGCGTGAGTGTGTAAGTTGTAGTACGAGGGTGCACAGGTGATACGTAATACGAGTATACGCCGTGTTATACGAGCGTAGGACATGTAATACGCATGTACGACGTGTTATACGACTGTACAACTTGTAATACGAATGTATGAAATGTGATATGAGTGTATGATGTGTAATACGACTGTGCTACGTGTAATACGACTGTATGACATGTAATATGAGTGTGCGACATGTAATACTGGTGTACGACGTGTAATATAGGTGTACGGTATATAATACGGGTGTATGACGTGTAATACGACTGTACGACATGTAATACGGGTGTACGACATGTAATACGTGTGTACAACAGGTAATACGACCTGGACGAAGTGTAATACGAATGTGCGACTTGCAGCACGGGTGTACCAAGCATAATATAGGTGTACGACGTGTAATAACAGGTAGTAAGACGTGTAATATGGAGGCACAACGTGTAATGTGGGTGTGCGACGCGTAATGCGTGTACGACGTATAGTGCAAGTGCACAACGAATGCGTGACTTGTAACATGGGTGTAACACGTATATAACACGGGGGTACGACGTGTAATGGTTGGCTGAGTGTCGCTTTACGTCCACAGAAACCGTAGGCCTATTAGGGACGGGAGCCCAGGACGCCCACCTCGACTTTCACACACACAGCTCCTGAGCTCTGGTACGACGTGTAATACGGGTGCACGACATGTAATACGAGTCTAAGGCGTGAAATGCGAGGGTACGACATGTAATTCGAGTGCACATTGCCACAGTCCGGATGTGATTTGGTCAGTAACTGTACTAGTAGACGACAAAGGACATTGTTTCCCGATAGAAATCCAGGCAGCAGCAACAAGCTTCTTGTGGAATAGTCAGTACTGTATGACTATGCCGGTGTAAATTGTGCGCGTTTGAAGGTGCACAAAGTCGCAGCAGCAGAAGCGATTATTCTTAACGCGTAAACTGACTGATTTGATTTTCTACGCCGTGGAAATTGTGACGGAATCATGGACACTGATGATCCTGACAGCGGTGCAGTTGGCGATAAAAATCAGGTAAAGTGTGACCATAAATCAGTCCATTTTTCAGGCAAGAATTTTTGTGTTTTTGCTTTGTATAATTTTGTCATGATAGATATTTTTACGATCAATGCTAACGCCTTTTGGTGTTGTAGGACTGTTTCAAATGCTGTGTGTGTGTGTGTGTGTGTGTGTGTGTGTGTGTGTGTGTGTGTGTGTGTGTGTGTGGTGTGTGTGTGTGTGTGTGTGTGTGAGTGTATGTGTGTGTGTGTGTGTGTGTGTGTGTGTGTGTGTGTGTGTGTGTGAGTGTATGTGTGGGTGTGTGTGTGTGTGTGTGGTGTGTGTGTGTGTGTGTGTGTGTGTGTTGTGTGTGTGTGTGTGTGTGTAGTGAGTGAGTGAGTGAGTGAGTGAGGAGGGAGTGATGGTGTGTGTGTGTGTGTGTGTGTGTGTGTGTGTGTGTGTGTGTGTGTGTGTGTGTGTGTGTGTTCTTTGCTATTGTTGTTGATGCTGCTGCTGCTGCTGCTGCTGCTACTGCTGTTGTCAAATTCTGTTTTTAGAGTAATCTGACAATTGTACATATAATTACACGTACAAGTAATACTTAATTCACGAAGGGTACAGCTGCACTCGCCTATTTTTTCAGCATCAGCAGCAGCAGCAGCGGCATCAACAAACAAACAAATAGCCTGTGATAAGATGGGTACGCGGCTTCAATGCATTGGCCAAATGCTACATCATGTCTGTTGCCAGCATTACTGGACTCACCTTTCTTTCAGTGATGTTGATGTCAGCGTACAAAACTCGTGCACACATAACTCATGATCTACAAATCGGACTATCATAAGTCACGAGAGGATTACCAAGACGTTCGAAAAATGAAGTCTTAGAGTCCTGATTCATAATCTCGCGCATCGCTTGGTGCCTGTCCTCTTCATAAAATTATCATTATATTATTTGTGAGTGCAGCTGTGTATTTTTTATTTTATTTACTTTTTATTTACTTGATTTTATTAAGTATTTATTCTAATTGAGTGAAACTGTATAAGCGTTTATTTACTTTTTGTTGTTGTTGCTTGTTTATTACTTGTCAAAAGCAGACAACCGAATTTCCTTTTTAAGGATTAATAAAGTATTATCGTATTGTATTTCAAATGCAGATGCCGTCTTTTCGAACTAAATGTCTATGAATGCACTAACCTTACATGGCCAACATATAGCCCATCATGGTTACTACTAGGTGATCAACGGCTAATCAACCCTTAAATAAGGAGAGTAAGTTTCGAAAATACTGCCCCCCCCCCCCCCCCCCATCCCGACCCACCCACCCACCCACTTTTTTTTTCTTTTCTTTTTTCGCCGACTGTGTAGTTGATCAAGTTGATCTACACCTGGTCCCACCCTTTTAGTCTTGCTGGTGTCTGATTAGTAATTTCGAAATTAGGTACTCCACAAGCCAACTTCAAACACAGTTCCAACACAGCGTGAATACTCAAAACGATTGCCAGAAAACAACAGCAACAACAACAACAACAAAACAAAAACAAACAAAAAACCATGTCAATAGTAGGTAAACATGATAGGCACGACATTTACCTTTTTGTGTCACAACACGTGAAGTTTTCAAATGCAGTTGTCGCGTGCAAATAATTATATTAATTTCTACTATATATTGCTATGAGCATGGAAGACACACCCCGGATAATATTAATTTTTATAACGTTTGTCACATCGAATTAATCACTTCGGCGTGCGCACCCTGTCCCCCTCCCCCCCCCCCCATACCCCCCCCCCCCCCACCTCCACACCCACTCACCTCCGCATGACATTAATGGGAAAATGATGCATTCATGTATTCGGGTGTGTGTGTGTGTGTGTGTGGTGTGTGTGTGTGTGTGTGTGTGTGTGTGTGTGTGTGTGTGTGTGTGTGCGTGAGTGTGCGAGTCTGTGTGTGTGCGTGCGTGTGTGTGTGTGCATTCATGTTGTATGCATTGAATTTTGACAAATATGTATTTGTAAAGAACGTGTAAGCGCTTAGGGCCTGTGCGGGTTAGGCGCTCTAAGTATTCATTATTATTATTATTATTTATTCGCATTTAAATATTAACTCCATTTGGTGGTGGTGGATGTAGGGGTGTGTATGTGTGGGTGGGGGGTGGGGGGGTGGGGGGGGGGGGGTAGTGTTTTTTATAACACAATACAATACAACTTTATTGCTAAGTGTCAGTGTTATTGCGCCAGGAATGTGTCAGGTTGCCAGGCACACCCAGTCACACATTCGCGCTAATCATAAAACGCACGGTCACGGACACACTTGCGTGCAGTAACACACACACACACACACACACACACACACACACACACACACACACACACACACACACACACACACACAGAGAATGACACCCAACACCCAACACCCACTAGGACATGCACTCAAATGCAACGCACGTACACACACGCGCGCGCGCGCACACACACACATCCGGGACGTGCGCGCGCGCGCACACACACACACACACACACACACACACACACACACACACACACACACACACGGAGCGTTTTTATGCACAGGCTATAGCTACAACAGAACCAAAATAAGACGACAGCCAATCATCCTTCCCTGAACGAGTGAGAGATTTATAGCCCTAGCTCAGTGGTGGCCCATACGGTAATATCAAGCAAGCCTGGACTCACGCGATAACACACGAGGGACATTTTATCGCGGTATGCAGAGAATGAAACTGATTTCGAGTTCGGGAGTGATACATCCCGCCACGAAGTCATTCTGCATGCAGTGTGGGTGTGCTGCTATCGTATTATACTTTGGCCGTTAAACGATCGGTGGGAAATGAGGTGAAAGTCGTTACTGCCTTTTTTTCTGATGACGCAGAGGGTTCGGTTGAAGAAGGTAAGGTGATGGATGGGCTTCGTAATTATTTCGTTATGATGATGCCGCTTGAATAGAGCGAATGTTTCTTGTTGCTCTTCTTCTTCTTCTTCTTCGCTTCCTCCTCCTCCTTCTCCTCCTGTTTCTTTTTTCTTCTGTTTGTGCTTCTCCTTCTGGAGATCGGCTTTGTCTCATTTGGCTTCTCCTACTTCCTCTTCTTCTTTTTCTTTGACTTTCTCTCCTTCTCCTTCTTTTCATCTTCTTCGGAGTCCTCCGGGAGCGAAAGGACACCGAGAATTATGGGATTTTGACCTCTCTCCATTTTCATCTCTCAAATCACTGGTTAGGTTAGAATTACGAAAACAGACAATCCATTATATGCTGTGCACCCACCCAGACACCCCGCACACACACACACACACACACACACACACACACACACACACACACACACACACACACACACACACACACACACACACACACACACACACACACACGCACACACGCACGCACGCACGCACGCACGCATACACACATCATTATATGCTGTACACCCCCCCCCACACACACACACATACACTCACACCTCACACACTCACACACACACACACACACACACACACACACACACACACACACACACACACACACACACACACACACACACACACACACACACACACACACACACCTGCAAATTGTCACAAGCTATTTCAGGAAGAAGACGTGAACCCACAACCCTTGAGCTAACCTATGCAAAACCTACCAAAACAAAAAACAAACAAACAAACAAAAAAAGAAAGATTATCTATGCGTTCTTCGCTTTGGTCGTTCTGGCAACAGGCCCATGATTCTTCTACTTTCCTTGGTACCTTCCAGTACCATGGCCGTATAGGCTAGCCACATAACATAGTAGAAGTATAACTGCTGCACGCAGAACCTGTCGTCGACGGTAGTCTTGGTTACTGACGATGTTTTACTGATCAGTCCTGGCGGACTCGGTGTTACGTTAGCGTTAACTCCCTTGGTTTTTTTTTGGTGTAGGCAGACGCTTTTTACCAACAGCCATGCTGTTTGTTAGCTGGACATGAAGAAAGAGCTGATTAGGTTATAACCAATTGTCACCTTTATGCCTTTTTAGTAAACATGGTGCTTAACGTCCACAGAAACCACAAGGCTTATTAAGGACGGGGAGAAGGGGGGGGGGGGGGGGGTATGGAGGTGGGGGGAAAGGGAGATTATATATATATATATATATATATATATATACCTATCGCGACACTGTCACCACCAGAATGACTTCTGCATTAAGATGGGCAGCGATGAGAGCCGTTTTAATGTTTCATTAATTGTGAGGGACAAAGTCTCAAGACGTGTCCACAAACCACAACTTTTGAAGAGAAAGGAGAGCCGAAGCGGTATCGAACCGAGGTCCTTCCGCTTACCAGCCTACCGCCTTACCGCTAGGCCAAACCGGCTCTCTTTATGCCTTTTGTGAACTGTCGACAATTTATATCGAATTACCATGGGGAAAACATTTTTTTTTTAGTGAGCCTGTGAATGAGGTCTCGTTGCGCCTAATCTTCTGTGTCATGTTGGGCTTGTCACCAACTGGGTCGGCTGTCACGAGGGACCACCCAGACCATCTGCGTGTAGTGGGCAAAGTTACCGGAATGAACTTGTCGTTTCAAGTTTCCATAAACAATAATATGTTCAATATTTTGGTTTCTTAATAACCAGCGAAATGTTATTCGTTTGAGGTGATTTTTTTATATTTTTTTTTATGTTCGCGTTGTTGCACGTTTAAGTAATTGCGAATGAACATGTCAAAAAATGACGACTAAAAGGGCGAGTTTTTGTTTTGTTTTGTTTTTTCTCCATGTACTAAAAGGGTGTGTGTGTGTGTGTGTGTGTGTGTGTGTGTGTGTGTGTGTGTGTGTGTGTGTGTGTGTGTGTGTGTGTGTGTGTGTGTGTATGTGTGTGGATTATATATATGTAGTGTGTGTGTGTGTGTGTGTGTGTGTGTGTGTGTGTGTGTGTGTGTGTGTGTGTGTGTGTGTGTATTTCATTCAGGATCATCAGATTTGTTTTTGTACATCCTTGGCGTCTGATTTCATAATGTGCAACACAAATCTAACGAAAGCTAGCTACCCTGTCCTGGAAAACGTCGAGGATGTTCTTTTCCTTCCGTCAGTTGAAGCAGCAGCTCTTGATAGCTTGTTTTCAACCCACCTTGTGAAGAACCATTCCGACTGATTCACCACCACCATCACCATTCTCACCCCCCCCCCCCCCCCCACACCCCCATAAGTTGGGAAAATAGAATCCTGTCATTGGTCCTCATTATACTCACAGTAAAGTGTATACCAACCAGTCTCCTTTTATTTCACGGAGCAGCTATGGCTCTGTCTTTCTCCACCCCCCACCCCCCACCCCCCATCTCTCTCTTGTCTGGTCTCAGTCTCTCTCCGGCTCTGTCTTCCTCCCCCTCCCTCCCCTCCTCCTCCTCCTCCTCCTCCTCCCTCCTCCTCCCTCTCTCTCTCTCTCTCCTCTCTCTCTCCTCTCTCTTCTCTCCTCTCTCTCTCTCTCTCTCTCTCTCTCTCTCTCTCTCTCTCTCTCTCAGGTTTTTGACTGAACCAAAACTACAATCCTCTCTCTCGTCTAGTCTAGTCTCTGTCTTTCTCCGGCTCTGTCTTCCTTCACTTCAATAGTCACTAGTATTATTGTTATCTAGTGAAAGAGGTGTCATCCATTGCCTGCTACAGGTGCATAGGACCCTCATGTCTCGAGGAGTATAGCTGTCTACACTAAGTTTCATCTCAACAGGTTAACCCATTCATACCCACCGTCCCATATTCAGGACGCATAACTGGTTTTGTTAGTCTGTTTTAACTGAGTGTAATTTTGGCATCCTGTTGACACTGACCTCTGAGGAGGGACTTCCTTTATTCAAAGAAGAGGTGGTTGAGTATTTCCTCCTTTTTTTTTTTTTTGAGGAGACCACCGTTTGGAAGAACTGGAAGGCCTTTTTGCCTCAGTGTTAACAAAATATCTGGGTATATATGGGTTAGGCCACTCAGCGGGGCGAACACAAAATCATTCGAGGCGTTGACATGGACAGTGACTTGATGTTTTACGCCCAGTCCACCACTACGGTTACTTCAGGGCCAGACATGGACAGACAGACAGAAACTCGTCTTTGTATCAGACAGAAAAACGTCTTTACACATGCACCCAAGATGACAAGGCGTGCTGTACAGCTCTGCAGTGGTTTGTAAAAAGTACAAACATCGTCCGAACGTGCGATGCTAAAATTAATGTGCTCCTGATAACAGCAGATAAAGATTTGCCTCAGTCCCTGCTATCTGTCACAAGCGTGATTGAGAATTCCTGTGAATAGGCCATCTGCGTGTAGTGGGCAAAGTTACCGGAATGAACTTGTCGTTTCAAGTTTCCATTTAAAAAAAAATTAGTTCAAGATTTTGGATTCTAGTTGTTATGTCATTATTGTACATTCTTTTGTTTGATTCGCAGGTTACGATTTGTTTGGAGCGCAATTTGAGGCACTAGTATGTTTTTTCGACGAAAATCAGACGAATATTCGGTAAGAAGGAAATTTTAATCCCAACAGCAGCAGTTTGGGTCAGCTTAACCTTTTCTTGAGGCTGCATGACCTTGGGAGGAAATTGCATCAGAAATGAAACATTCATGGTAGCGAAAGGGCTAAACTAAAAAACTTAAGACCAAGAACGGAGCAGATCTACGAAAGCACATGTATACGGTAAAAGTAAGCGTTCTTTCGTGTAATGAACATCAGTACTGATGTTATAGTATCAGCATGTTTGTCACAATGCTACCAAGGGCTGTTGAAGGACAGGCCTCTGTACAAGGGATTCGTTAACCTCTGCTGTGAAGTTTGACAACCAGGCAAAAATGCTTGAAAGAGTAACGGTATTTCAGTTTAGACATGTTTGTGAGTAGCTTTTGTATTGCAGGCCTGAATTTCCATCCTTTACGAACTTCTGCTACAAAGTTCTATACAGATCTGATTAGTATGCACGTTATTGAATAGTACTGGTGATGGTGACCGCTGCAAGCTGATCCCATGCATTCGATTTTCAGAGAAACGATGTCCACGTGCACAGTAACATTCATTCAGCACTGTTGCTGCCCTGGACAGCTGTCGTGGATAGACGCAGTAAAGAACTAATGCCCCCATGCATAGTGTCCGTCATTCTTAAGCGCTGTGGCAACGTGTACTGGAGAAATGATGTTCCTACGCCCAGTAGCCAGCATAGTGCAGCTCACACTCCGAGCATCGCTTTCCGGCACCTTCCTCCAAGGAAGGATGTCGTAAACCAGTGCTTGGAGTTTGAGTGCAGCTGTCACTACTGCAGCTCTGCCATAGTAACGGGTGCTGAAGATACGATGTCCACACATCCATTATCCAACATAGTGTGTCACTATTGCAGCCCTGTCATGGTAACAGGTGCTGAATATACGATGTCCACACATCCATTATCCAACATATTGTCACTATTGCAGCCCTGTCATGGTACAGGTGCTGAAGATACGATGTCCACACATCCATTATCCAGCATAGTGTGTCAATATTGCAGCCCTGTCATGGTAACAGGTGCTGAAGATACGATGTCCACACATCCATTATCCAGCATAGTCTGTCAATATTGCAGCCCTGCCATAGTAACGGGTGCTGAAGATACGACGTCCACACATCCATTATCCAGCATAGTGTGTCACTATTGCAGCCCTGTCATGGTAACAGGTGCTGAAGATACGATGTCCACACATCCAGCATATGTGTCACTATTGCCATTGTAACAGGTGCTGAAAATATGATATCCACACATTCAACATCCAGCAGATATATCACTATTGCAGTCCTATTATGGCAACAGGTACTGGCTAAATGGTGTCCACACGTCCAGCATCCAGCAGTCTGGTCACTCTTGAAGCAATGGAGCCTTTCCTTTGGCAAGCACGGACGGTCTGTAGTAGAAGCTGTTTCGCAGCTACGAATTAGTGTTGACGAGAATATAATCCTCCATTCTTTACCCTTTCAGCTTGGAGCGTTGCCATGGCGACGTGTGGGTCCCACTGAAAAATTGATGTCTACACGTATTATATAGAAATATTCACTTTTTGCATTTACCACAGCTCTCGATAGTAGAGACTAAACAGATGCGCACGTGTGTAGTACCATTCACTTTTTATCATGACTGAAGCCCTGGAGGGTTGCCATGGCAACGTGCGTACGTTGGAGAACAAATGTCCACGTGTATAGTACCCTTCATTTTGTGTCATTACTGCAGCCCTGAAACGTTGCTATGGCAACGTGCGTTCGTTGGAGACCAGGTGTCCACGTGTATAATACCCTTCATTTTGTGTCATTACTGCAGCCCTCGAGCGTTGCTATGGCAATGTGCACTGGATCAACAGACTGCAGACATGGAGCGTTGCCATGGCAACGTGCGTTGGAGAACAGATGTCAACGTGTATAGTACCCTTCATTCTGTGTCAATATTGCAGTCCTGATGCATTGCTATAGTAACGTGCAATAGAGATCTGATGTCCACGTGTACAGTGTCCATTACTCTTTATCGTAACTGCAGCCCTGGAGCGTTGCCATGGCAACATGCACTGAAAACATGATACCCACGTGTATATCCTTCACTCTTTCACAGTACTGGAATTTGGGGCGTTGCCCTGGCAACTTACACTGAAAACATGATACTTACGTGTATGATATCCTTCACTCTTTCACAGTACTGCAGCTTTGGGGCGTTGCCCTGGCAACTTGTATACAATACAATACAATACAACTTTATTGTCTCTATGTAGAGAAATTTGCTTTCTGGCTCGTCATTTACATAAAAAACATTCAATACAGTTAACAATAAAACATCAACAACTCAATAAAACACGGAGCTAAAAACCGCTCAAATACAAGGAATACTTAACAATAACAATGTACACACACACACACACACACACACACACACACACACACACACACACACACACACACACACACAACACACACCACACACAACACACACACACACACACACACACACATACACACACACACGCACGCACGGCACGCACGCACGCACGCACGCACGCACGCACCCACCACCACACCACACAACACCCCACGCACCACACACCCCGCGCAGCACACACACCACCACACACACACACACACACACACACACACACACCACACACACACACACACACACACACACACACACACTACATTATTATTCTGGCTCACCAGTAACTTAAATCATTCAATAAATTATAATAAAACAAAATTCCGTAAACAATAAAACGTTAAAATCGAAACACTCAATCGACCACAACATATAGATTATAGGTAGCATTTATGAAGTAGCATATTAAATCCAGGCACACACAGGCACACATACACACACACACACACACACACACACACTCACACTATATTGTGTATCCTTCGCTCTCTGACATTACTGCATCCCCGGGGCGTTGGCATGGCAACGTGCACTGAAAATATGATGTCTACGTGTATGGTGTATCCTTCGCTCTTTCACATTACTACAGCCCCGGGCCATTGCCATGGCAACGTGTACTGGAAACAATGTCTACATGTGTGGTGTATCCTTCGCTCTTTCACATTACTACAGACCCGGGCCATTGCCATGGCAACGTGTACTGGAAACAATGTCTAAGTGTATGGTGTATCCTTCGCTCTTTCACATTACTACAGCCCCGGGCCATTGCCATGGCAACGTGCACTGGAAATATGATGTCTACGTGTATGGTACCTTTCATTCTTTCGCATTGCCATGGCAACGTGTAAAGACAGAACTCTGAGATGGCGAGACGGGCTTGCTGGGGGACATGTGTCGACAGCAACCGGGCATGCAGCGGGCAGTTTACATCTGGACAGTGTCTTCTTCTTCTTCTTCTTCTTCTTCTTCTTCAGTCTAATTTAACGTCGGTTTCAGTTTGCGTGGTAGCGACTTGGACAATATCATGCAGGTGGCCGCCTTAAATCCGGTTGTCCCGCGAGTATATAAGAGTATATCTTCGGGTTCTCTCCCCCCCCCCCCCCCCCCCCCCCCACACACACACACCCACCCCCACCCCCACCCCCCATCCCCCCCACTCCTCTCTCCGTTTTTTCTTTTAATTTCATGAGGTCTGTTATTGTTTTAGTATAACTAACTTGCTGACATGTGTTGTTATCTTGATCATTGTAAGATCCGTCTAATATCACTTATGTGAAAAAGACTTTAAATAAAAAGGAAGGAGAACTGGCCCCGCGGGTGCAGGCAAAGTGTAAACGGACCTTTATTCTGTCCTTACTGCAGCTCTGCAGTGTGGCCATGGCGAACGCCGAGGACCTGGAGCAGAAGCTGACGTGCAGCATCTGCCTGCAGCTGTTCCGGGAGCCACGCCTCCTCCCTTGCGGCCACACGTACTGCCAGCACTGCTTGACGAGCTACATCACCAGCAGACCTCCCACCGCCAGCCCACGCGGACAACAGGTGTGACCTAGCGCTTATCTGACACTTCTTGATCTGCTTGTTCTTATCTTCTGTGTAAGGTACTGTAGCAATGTGTTGTTAGTACTTATGTACTTGCTTATAGGGACTGTATTGTGTGAATGTAGCTTTGCTTTTAGCCCCCAGGGGAGAATTAGATGTCCAGGGGCCAAATTGGATGTCCAGGGGCAAAAAGCTCAATAATACCTCGAAAACCTTGAAAAACCTTGAAATCTTGGAGTCGGTGGTTTTGAGAACAGCAGTGGCGCCGCTTTCGGGGAGGGGGGGCGGGGGGGGGGGGGGGGGGGGGGGGGGGGTCGGTTGTTAAGCTCATTCGCCGATTTTTTTCTGTACGATCATGAGATTCCCAGGTCTGAAAAGAACTTAATAATTGGATATTGACGTCCTGTCAACCGCACAGGACCGCCCGTGACGTAGCGCTTATCTGACACACCTTGATTTGTGTTTTGAGTGCATGTTCTTGTCTTTTGTGTAAAGTACTGTAGTAATGTGTTGTTAGTACTAATGTACTTGTTTATAAGGAATGTATTGTGTGAATGTAACTTTGCTTCTAGATCCCTGGTGCAAAAAGTTCAATAATACCTTGAAAACCTTGAAAATCTTGAAATCTTGGAGTCGGTCGTTTTGAGAACAGCAATGGCGCCGCTTTGGGGGGGGGGGGGGTGTTAAGCTTATTCGCCGGGTTTTTTTCTTTCTGTACGATCATGAGATTCCCAGGTCTGAATTTTTTTTAATAATTGGATATTGACGTCCTGTCAACCGCACAGGACCGCCCGCGACATAGCGCTTATCTGACACCGACCTTGCTTTGTGTTTGAGCGCATGTTCTTGTCTTTTGTGTAAAGTACTGTAGTAATGTGTTGTTAGTACTTATGTACTTGTTTATAAGGAATGTATTGTGTGAATGTAACTTTGCTTTCTAGCCCCCAGGGGCAAAAAGCTCCATAATACCCACAAGACCTTGAAAACCCCTGAAAACCTTGGAATCGGTGGTTATGAGAACAGCAATGGCGCCGCTTTCACGGGGGGGGGGGGGGGGGGGGGGGGGGGAATCGGTGGTTAAGCCTATTCGCTGATTTTTTCTGTACGATCACGAGATTTCTAGGTCTGCAAAAAGTAACTTAGTAATAGAATTTTCATGTCCTGTCGTTGACAGGACATGAAAATTCTATTACTAAGGACGAATCTGAAAGAGAAATAAATGTAGAAATATCTCATGAGAACTGATCACTGCGCTTGCTTGTAATCGAGCGTGTTATAGCATCTCTGTGTGTGTGGTGGGAAGTGGGAAGTGGGGTTGGGGGTTGGGGGTTGGGAGGAGGGTGTTAAGGCATCGAGAAAAGCTTTGGAATGATGCGCATATGGGCTTTCCCGAGCGTGTTGACGCCATCTTGAACCGAACTGAGCATTGTTATGGCGGTGAGCTGCATGAAGGAGATCCACCTTAGAAACGTTTTACATGAAAAGCGAGATAGCATTTGCGGCACACATGCACACGCACGCACTCACGCACGCAAGCAAGCACGCATGCACGCAGCACCACCACTCCCCCCCCTTCACCCCACCCCCACACATACTAAACAGAAAGATTATTGCTAATACAGCTAAATGATAATAGTAATTTATTCCATTCAAAGGAAAACGTGGGTGCCACACATAAATTACAAACAAAGAAACAATATCTACATGTATAAAACATTCAGTTTCAGAGTGCGCAGTAGCGTCCAGTTGCGTAGGTAATAATAATAATAATACAATACGATACAATACAACTTCATTGCCTTTGTCTAGAGAAATTTGCCTTCAGGCTCGTCATTTACATAAAACATTCAATACATTTTACAGTGAAACATCAAGAATTCAACAAAACACGGAGCTTAAAACCGCTCAATACAAAAGCTAATGACTTAACAATAACAATGTGCGTACACATACACACGTACACGCACGCACACACACACACACACACACACACACACACACACACACACACACACACACACACACACACACACACACACACACACACACACTATAGTAGTAGTAGTAGTAGTAGTAGTAGTAGTAGTAGTAGTAGTAGTATTCTGGCTCACCAATAACGTAAAACATTCAATAAACATTACAATAAAACAAACATTCCTTAAACATCAAAACACTAAAATTGACCGCAACATATATAGGCAGCATTTATTGAGCAACAGATTAAATCCAGGCAATGTATAAATTTCACACACACACACACACACACACACACACACACACACACACACACGCGCGCGCGCACCACGCACGCACGCACGCACGCACGCACGCGCGCACACACACACACACACACACACACACACACACACACACACACGCACGCACGCGCACACACACACATTATTATTATTATTATTACTATTATTATTATTCTGATTATTTTGGCTCACCAGTCACTTAAAACAGTCAATAAATATTACAATAAAACAAACATTCCTTAAACATCAAAACACTAAAACTGACCGCAACATATATAGGCAGCATTTATTGAGCAACAGATTAAATCCAGGCAATGTATAAATTTCACAACACCACACACACACACACACACACACACACACACACACACACACACACACACACACACACACACCACACACACACACACACACACACACACACACAACAAACAAACAACAACAAGCCCCACACACACACCACACACAAAACACACACACACACACACACACACACACACACACACACACACACACACACACACACACACACACACACACACACACACACACACACACACGCAAAGAGCAGGTAATAAAACTTCGCACGTTTATTTTCCTAAACGACCTCTGCCCGTTGCAGGGGTTCCACTGCCCAGTGTGCAGAGACTTCGTGCAGGCCCCTGACCGCATCACCCCGCCCCATCTCTGGGCCTGCAAGTTCAAGCCCAACTTCCTCATCAGGGACATCGTCGAGGTCCACGGGAGGAGCAAGCAACGCGTTCAGCGACCGATGTGCCCGCGGCACCCCAGCAAACCTTTGGAGCTGTACTGCCGAGACTGCCGGACTTCCGTCTGCGACCGCTGCGTGGCGCTGTACCACCGGAAGTGCGAGGAGGTGCTGGAGCTGGCGGAAGTGTCCCGGGAGTCGAACCAAGCGGCGCGGAAACACCAGCAGACCGTGACGAGGCTGCTGAAGCAACTGGAGGCGAAGAAGAGAAGGTAGGACTTTGTAAACAGTTTTTGAGAACTAAAGCGAGTGGGTCGCGGTCAGTGGGTCTGTATGTATGTATGTGAGTGAGTGAGTGAGTGAGTGAATGAGTGAGTGAGTGAATGAGTGAGTGAGCGTGTGTGAGCGCGTGTGTGTGTGTGTGTTTGTGTGTGTGCGTGCGTGCGTGCGTGCGTGTGTGTGTGTGTTGTGGTGTGTGTGTGTGTGTGTGGTGTGTGTGTGTGTGTGTGTGTGTGTGTGTGTGTGTGTGTGTGTGTGTGTGTGTGTGTGTGTGTGCGTGTGTGTGTGCGTGTGTGTGTGTGTGTGCGTGTGTGTGAGCGCGCGCGTCCGTGTGTGTGTGTGTGTTTGTGTGTATGTGTGTGTTTGTGTTTGTGTGTGTGTGTGAGTGAATGAGTGAGTGTGTTTGTGCGTGTGTGGTGTGTGTGTGTGTGTGTGTGTGTGTGTGTGTGTGTGTGTGTGTGTGTGTGTGTGTGTGTGTGTGTGTGTGTGTGTGAAATTCTGCAAAGCGCAGTAAAAACCGTTTCAAATAGGTCCTCTTGTATAGTAGCGCCCTTAAGTAGAAGAGCAGATCTGCCTCCCAGCAATGTAGCTTATGGCAACTCTGCATTTGGCCAAATCTTCGTTAATATCGCCTTGTTCAAAACATCGTACGTAATACTAATAACTTATTAAAATAGACACAGACTTACAGCCGGGAGCGACAGTTTTAAGACGCGTACGGACGCTTCGCAACATTTCAACTCGGTCTGAAGATACAGAACTAGCAAAGGTTCTCCCATTCAAAACCTGGAGTAGGCCAAAATATATGTATATCTATACTGCCTCAGAATTCCTGTTAGCAGATGAAGCATTCATCTACTAACAGGAATTCTGCCTTCCCAGCTCATTCGACTTTATTTCCCCCAACCATCTTCAAGCACAAACTGACGTGTGGCATGAACGAAGAAGACCTTTACTTGTGGTTCGATGATATGGATATGACCTTCACGGTTCACTGGGCGACATTAACTATCTAGAGTCAATCAACCATTGCCAGGTGCATGACGGGACGACGGGAGCTGGAGCGCATCGAGCGGGACATGGACGCCAAGATAGAGCGAGAGGGGCAGGAACTTCTCCGCAAGGTCGCCGACTTCCTGCGGAACCGGAAGGAGTCCCTGAAGCGCCAGGCGCATGCGCACTGCCGGCAGTGTGTCAACGTGGTCAACGCGTACACGGAGAAGTGTGACGAGCTGACGGGCGCTCTTCGCGCGTTGGACCGTGTGCTGAGCAACAAACTTCGTCCTGACCGCCCGCAAAACAAGATTGTCAATCCGCAGGTAGGCTACGTTGCTGATTTGAGCAAGTCTGTCATGTTTGAGTAATTCTGTCATGTTTTAGTAAGTCTGTCATGTTTTAGTAAGTCTGTCAAGTTTCAGGTTTCAGTAATTCAATCAGGTTTTAGTCATTCCGTCAGGTTTTAGTAAGTCTGTCGGGTTAAGTTATAGTCACAGTCAGTTTTAATATCAAACGTCCATAGGACAAGCAACATCGCAGTGAGTAAGTGAGTGAATGTGTGAGTGGGTGAGTGAGGTTAGTGGTGAGTTGTTGTTGTAGCATTCCCAAACTGAACAATCTAGGGGTCACCAAATGCATGCAATTGTTACATGTACAAATGCATTCGTCCCAGGGGACTGACGCGCGCGCGCACGCAGACACACACATTGTGTGACAATCAGTGGATTTTATGGTCTGTGGCCCGTTGTGTGACAGTCAGTGGATTTTATAGCCAGTGGCCGGTTGTGTAACAGGGAGTGGACGTCATTGTCTGTGGCCCTTTGTGTGACAGTAGATTTCATTGTCTGTGGCCCTTTGTGTGACAGTAAAGTCGACATCGTAGTCTGTGGCCCGTTGTGTGACAGGGAGTGGACGTCATTGTCTGTGGCCCTTTGTGTGACAGTAGATTTCATTGTCTGTGGCCCTTTGTGTGACAGTCAGTCGACATCGTAGTCTGTGGCCCGTTGTGTGACAGGGAGTGGACGTCATTGTCTGTGGCCCTTTGTGTGACAGTAGATTTCATTGTCTGTGGCCCTTTGTGTGACAGTCAGTCGACATCGTAGTCTGTGGCCCGTTGTGTGACAGGGAGTGGACGTCATTGTCTGTGACCCTTTGTGTGACAGTAGATTTCATTGTCTGTGGCCCTTTGTGTGACAGTCAGTCGACATCGTAGTCTGTGGCCCGTTGTGTGACAGGGAGTAGACGTCATTGTCTGTGGCCCTTTGTGTGACAGTAGATTTCATTGTCTGTGGCCCTTTGTGTGACAGTCAGTCGACATCGTAGTCTGTGGCCCGTTGTGTGACAGGGAGTGGACGTCATTGTCTGTGGCCCTTTGTGTGACAGTAGATTTCATTGTCTGTGGCCCTTTGTGTGACAGTCAGTCGACATCGTAGTCTGTGGCACGTTGTGTGACAGTCAGTAGACTTCATTTTCTGTGGCACGTTGTGACAGTCAGTCGACATCGTAGTCTGTGGCCCGTTGTGTGACAGGGAGTGGACGTCATTGTCTGTGGCCCGTTGTGTGACAGTCAGTAGACTTCATTTTCTGTGGCACGTTGTGACAGTCAGTGAACTTTAAAGCCTGTGGCCCGTTGTGTGACAGTCAGTGGACTTTATAGTCTGTGGCCCGTTGTGACAGGAAGTAGACGTCATAGTCTGTGGTCCGTTGTGACAGGAAGTGGACTTCATAGTCTGTGGCCCGTTGTCTCAGGCAGTGACTTCATTGTCTGTTGTCCGTTTTGACAGTTACAGGCAGTGGACTTCATTGTATATGGCCCGTTGTGACAGTGACAGGCAATCCACTTCACTGTCTTTTGCGCTGTGTGACAGTGACAGGCAGTCCACTTCACTGTCTGTACCGCTGTGTGACAGTGACAGGCAGTCCACTTCACTGTCTGTAGCGCTGTGTGACAGTGACAGGCAGTCCACTTCACTGTCTGTACCGCTGTGTGACAGTGACAGGCAATCCACTTCACTGTCTGTAGCGCTGTGTGACAATGGCGGGCAATCCACTTTACTGTCTGTGGCGCGTTGCAGGAGGAGAGCAAGCTGGACGGGATGGTGGAGAAGCTGGAGGGCGCCGTGCAGCAGCTGGACTCCCCGTGCCACTTCACCGTGCGACTCATCATGGACGACTCGGCGCTCACCGCCATCCTTGCCACGCTCAAGCTGGGCGAGATCCGCACCGGCGAGCACTGCCCCGTGGCCTCCAGGCGGCCCGCCGCGGCCTCCTCGGCCTCGCAGGTGCCCGTCAACGGCGCTGGGTATCACAGCGGAAGGTCCACCCCGGACAGGCCGTCGAACCCGGCCGCGGCGTTGCCTTCCAGCTCTTCCACTCCGTCCTTGTACGCCCCTCCGTCTCCTTGCCCGTTCTCGCACAATCCCTCCGCCTCTCTTGTCCTGTCCCACTCCCCTTCCTCCTGCTCTTCCTCCTCCTCCCCGTCCTCTCCTGCCTCGCCTGCCAGTAACCTGGGTCAGCCCGCCCCGGGGTTCAACTCCTTGCGAAGTCGTGTGCTTTCGGACGGCCGCCTTTCGTCGCACGACCGCGAGGGATCGAATCCCGAAGCCGTGTCGCAGCCTGTCAGGTCGCCCCCTCAGGCCCAGGCCGAGGGCCAGCAGCGCCGGAAGGGCGTGTCCAGGTCGCCTTTCGACTTCATGGACCCCCCGCCGGCTGCGCCTCCTCGGAGAAAGCTGTCACAACCTTGACGAGACGGGGACATCCAGAAGGAAAAACGCCTGCAGGAAACCCTCTGGGATAGGATACAAAGACTTGCAGTAAAATCGTCTAGGATATAAAGACTGATTAAAAAACAAAACAAAACAACAACAACAACAACAACAACAACAACAACAACAACAACACACACACACACACACACACACACACACACACACACACACACACACACACACACACACACACACACACACACACACATATATATATATATATAAGCACTCTCGGATACAAAGACTTATAGAAACCCTCATGGACAGAAGAACTGATTTTAAGTATATATAAAACACTACAGGATACAAAGACATATAGAAAGACCCTCTAACCTACAACGATTGATAGCATATATGTAAAACACTCTCGGATACAAAGACCATCATGGACACAAGGACTGATTTAAAATTAAATAAAAAATAAAAACTAAAAAAAACTATAGGATACAAAGGCGTATAGAAAAACCCTCTAACCTATAACGACTGATAACATATACAGTCATATGTAAAACACTCTAAGGTACAAAGACATCCGGAGAAACTCTCGAGGGTTCAGGCCTGAACAGAAACCCGTCAAGAACACAAGGACATACCGAGATAATACCCTAGGATACATATAGGCCTCCAGAAAACAAGGGTGCCAAGAATCAGAAAGACATACCGAAATAAAACCCAAGGATACATACAGGCCTCCAGAAAACAAGGATTCTAAAACACAAACACCTCGAGAAAATCGTTCAGAATACAAAGACGCTTAAAAGAAAAAGTTGGCCTAAGGAAGCATAAACGTAAAAAACACCTTCGAAAACAACAACACAAGACTTCATGAAGACCCCTAGAAAACTAAGACGTCCATTTAGAACACTAGGACCTCTAGCAAACCGTGCAGAAAAGAAAGAACTTTGGAGAAAATATGACACATGGAAGACCGTGTGCAAATTACGACCCCCAGAAAGTCCTCTAGAAAACTAAGACCTTTTGCAGACCCTCTAGAAGACACTCCAGCAAAAAATGATCTCTGGAAAACAAAGCCTTTTAAAGAACATGAGTGACGTCTAGAATATATAATAATAATAATAATAATAATAATAATAATAGGGAATTTATGGAGCGCTTTGGGAGACTCGCAAAGATCCATAAAGGAGATATAAACAGAAACAAAACATACACGCTAAACATTTTTTAGTATTATTATGGGTTTTTGGATACACTGCACTCGCTTGCTGGTCTTTTGACAGTGTTTGTTGCTGATTACACATAGTAAATTACACACATATCGACTTATGTATATTGTGGAGAAACTGTGCATTGAACAACTACAAAACAAACAACAACAAAATACTGACTGTGCACTTTACGCTTTACAACAACAACAAACAAGCAAAACAAACGAAAAAACAGAGGCACTTTTATAATGTACAGTACATTCAAGTTGCTGTGTTCCCGCAATAACTCAGCTGTGACTTGCTATGCTGAACAAGATCCTTAATTATTTTAGACATCTGGC
>JABMCL010001766.1:1637500-1647500 GCA_018857735.1 Alviniconcha marisindica | reverse complement strand
AGAATAGAACAAAACAGAACAGAGCAGAGAAATGAACATTCCGGGCAGAACCCTTCGTCAACAGGCAACTGACAATTGACAGGCCTACGTATGATGAAATTTGACCATAATCCAGAAGCACAAACTTGTCCATATTGCAACAACATAAATAAAGGGAAGGCAGAACTAGAAGTGCCTGTTTATGGACACGTTCCAGTATATAGATAGATAGATATATATTACACACAATGAGTTTCACTGTCTGTGTCAATCAGTGCAGTATCGTGAGCGTGCATAAACGTCTCCTGTCTCAGCACCAGACACGTCACATCACGTCACGTCACGTCCGCTTCATAAATCGTCATTTCCGCCAGCAGAAACCTCTTCTCCTTGAGACTGTGCGACACTGACCTACGTTGTGGAGGTCATGGATGCATTCTGTGGTTTCAGCACGGCTTAATCTGATGTCCCTCGTCGTCTGTAAACGAGCGTCATTACGTGTCTGGAAGGTGCGTGTTTTGTTTGAATCAAATCATCTTTCGCTCCGTTTTAGCCCTAATGTAACCCTGTGTGGCCGACAGGGCTCAAAGCGCCAGCTAACTAACACAGTTTCGCGCCGCTGCTATGCTTTAGCTTGAGAGGAAAACATGGCGGTTAGTTCAGTGGTTGCGACGGGCTGTACGAAGTCGCTGGGAAGGCTCCCTGCCCACTCACTGCGCATGTAGTTTAGTTTACGCTAAAATTCTGGACAATCTCTTGAAGGCACACTGTCAGCATGGCGCCGACTAATCCACGCGTGACGCTCCACGCGACTGACGACCAGGACCGTGACCAGGAAACCGAGTCTCCGGCTCCAGAGTCTGTGTTGCACAGCTCGCCCTTGCAGCAGGACGAGCATCGGAGCTGCGTCACCCCGAAGCCGTAGAGGCGACAGCCGTAGTAGCAGGTGTCTGCGCAGCCCCTCGTCATGCTGATGGTAGCGCCCTTCACCGTCACGCGCTCCACCTGGCGACAACAACGCACTTCCTGTTCTCACGCATCTCGAGCTGCTGGACAAGTCAAGCCAATGTTGGTTTGAAAACAACAACAACAAGAACAACAAAAACTCTGAAACAAGGATGACTGCTAGGATTCTACAACAAAAATCCAAACACATGAAAGGTTGAAAAGAACGCTTATTTAATATGACAGAACACAACATCCGAATTTTCGGAGTAAGTCCCTCTGAGAAAGACACTTATCCCGAAAATTCGCATGTTCAGTGGTGTCATATTAAATAAGCGTTCTTTTTAATCCTTCATGTGTTGGACAACACTGGCTTAGTTAAACTTGTTTCACAACAAATCTGAAACAAGGATGACTGTCAGCGTTCTAAAATAAGATCCAAACATAGGAGGTTAAAAAGTCGCTTGAGAAAGGCGCTTACCCCGAAAATTCGCAAGTTGTGTACTGTCATATTAAATAAGCGTTCTTTTTAAACTTTCAGTGTTTCACGGCGGGTTGTCTCCAAAGAGGTACTAGCGGTACACTCGAAAGCAAACACGCACGTAGCCTACACACAAGCACACATCCACACAGGTGGTAAGAGAAACAGCTCTGATGCTGGTCTTGTAATGAGGCAGTCCTCTCACCTTCGCAGTACCTGTCAGCCTGCTCACAGGTGAGAACAGGAACGGCTTTGACACTGGTATGGTAAAATGCACACTCCCCAGTGGTCAGGAAACGTCTGACTGGTGGTACAGCATCCTCTCACCTTGGCAATACCTGTCAACCTGCTCACAGATGAGAACAGGAACGGCTTGACACTGGTCGGTAATAATCAATCCTCTACCTTGGCAATCCTGTCAACCTGCTCCAATGAGAACAGGAACGGCTCTGACACTGGTCCGGTAATAACTCAATCCTCTCACCTTGGCAATTCCTGTCAACCTGCTCACAATGAGAACAGGAACGGCTCTGACACTGGTCCGGTAATATCAATCCTCTCACCTTGGCAATTCCTGTCAACCTGCTCACAATGAGAACAGGAACGGCTCTGACACTGGTCCGGTAATGAGTCAATCTCTCACCTTGGCAGTACCTGTCAACCTGCTCACAGATGACCACAGGAACGGCTCTGACACTGGTCCGGTAATGAGTCAATCCTCTCACCTTGGCAGTACCTGTCAACCTGCTCACAGATGAGAACAGGAGCGGCTCTGATACTGGTCTGGTAATGAGTCAGTCCTCTCACCTTGGCAATACCTGTCAACCTGCTCACAGATGACCACAGGAACGGCTCTGACACTGGTCCGGTAATGAGTCAATCCTCTCACCATGGCAAGTACCTGTCAACTTGCTCACAGATGACCACAGGAACGGCTCTGACACTGGTCCGGTAATGAGTCAATCCTCTCACCTTGGCAGTACCTGTCAACCTGCTCACAGATGAGAACAGGAGCGGCTCTGATACTGGTCTGGTAATGAGTCAGTCCTCTCACCTTGGCAATACCTGTCAACCTGCTCACAGATGACCACAGGAACGGCTCTGACACTGGTCCGGTAATGAGTCAATCCTCTCACCATGGCAAGTACCTGTCAACTTGCTCACAGATGACCACAGGAACGACTCTGACGTTGGTCTGGTAATGAGTCAATCCTCTTACCTTGGCAATACCTGTCAACCTGCTCACAGATGACCACAGGAACGGCTCTGACACTGGTCCGGTAATGAGTCAATCTTCTCACCTTGGCAGTACCTGTCAACCTGCTCACACATGAGAACAGGAACGGCTCTGATACTGGTCTGGTAATGAGTCAGTCCTCTCACCTTGGCAATACCTGTCAACCTGCTCACACATGAGAACAGGAACGATTCTGACACTGGTCCGGTAATGAGTCAATCCTCTCACCTTGGCAATACTTGTCAACTGCTCACATATGACCACAGGAACGGCTCTGACACTGGTCCGGTAATGAGTCAATCCTCTCACCTTGGCAATACCTGTCAACTGCTCACAGATGACCACAGGAACGGCTCTGACACTGGTCCGGTAATGAGTCAATCCTCTAACCTTGGCAATACCTGTCAACTGCTCATAGATGAAAACAGGAACGGTTCTGACACTGGTCCAGTGATGAGTCAATCCTCTAACCTTGGCAATACCTGTCAACCTGCTCACAGATGACCACAGGAACGGCTCTGACACTGGTCCGGTAATGAGTCAATCCTCTAACCTTGGCAAGTACCTGTCAACCTGCTCACAGATGACCACAGGAACGACTCTGACGTTGGTCTGGTAGGCAGTTGTTGGGGTTGTCTTACCGTGTAGTATTTCTCCGAACCGAGACAAATAACCACAGAAACCCCTGTGACGTTGGTCTGGCGGGCAGTCGTTGGGGCTGTCTTACCTCGCAATATTTTTCCGACTCTAGACAGATGACCACAGGAACGCCTGTGACGTTGGTCTGGCGGGCAGAAATTGGGGCTTTCTTACCATGCAGTATTTTTCCGACTCTAGACAGATGGCGACAGGAACGGCCGTGACGTTAGACTGGCAGCTGGTGTAGGGTGTCCACAGGTCATCGAATGAGTCCTTGCATTCGTAGCAATGCAACGTTTGTCCTGAGGGCACCAAAGCACCAAATATTTCCCCTGAGAAATGACAAATGAAGCGTGACAATCGAAGTTAGAACAAAGTAGAATAATGATCAGACAGGCTTCAGATGGCGGGAATAGCTCAGCTGGAAGAACGTCTGACTGAAAACCAGGCGCCATACTGGCGCGGGTTCAAGTCCTCGGTGCGGCAAGGGGATGTTTCTCCCAGTCAACTTTCAGTGCAGATTCTCTTACGATGTTCATACAGCCCCCGTATGCAATCGCATGCTTCGACATCTGTGAGCACGTTAAACATCCCAAACAGTGGCAGCCTTGGACGCCGAAAACACTGCACATACTGGTAGCAAAAGGGTAGTGTTGCTCTTGCGGCTGCTGTGCTTCACCCGGATAAGGCAACCCGAATTTCCCGCAAGGGACAAGGAAGCACTTTTTAAAAAAAGTCGTTACCCTTGCACCAGGATCCTCCATTTAGCCACTGCGAGCATCGCTTTCCGGCACCTACCTCCAAACTCTGCCAGAACACACTGAAGGGGCGCTCTTTATCTCCGCACAGGTGTTCACAGACGCTGTCAGCGCCCTCCGAAAGGTTTGGGTAGAGTTCAAAAAAATTACTGCCACTTGAGCACCAACGAAAAACTGTCCGTTAGCTGACAGTTTTTCGAGACCTATGGCGTAATCAGTTAGAGCAGCGGTTGGAGGAAGGATGTAGTATTAAACCACTCCTTGAGTTTGTACTTGGCCCACACTTAGTAAACATGGTGCTTAACGTCCACAGAAACCATAAGGCTTATCAGGGACGGGGAGAAGGGAGGGAGGAGGTATGGGGGTGGGGGGGGGGGGGTGACCTATATATAGGTCCATGCTTCAAGCCACGCTGTCCACCACCCTTCCTCCAAACTCTGCCATAATTGGTCACGCGATTCAAGCGGCACCTCTTATCTCGGCGCATCTGTCTACCGAAATCACCCCTATAATCCTCACGCTGTCAGCGCCGTCCGTAACATTTGCGCACGGTTTGAGTACTAAGACCAGGGAGTCAGCATAGCGTCCAAGCACGCACGTAAACATTGCACGCCTCTGTCCGCGGTAAGAACAACAACAACAAAACCAAAAAACCGAGTTCCGCCTACAGTCACACTTTTCGGTTTATTTTGTGTTGGCGTAAGTACTGTGAGCGGTTATAAGAGAAACGCGACATAATATAATTTGAGCGGCTCGCGTGTGTGTGTGTGTGTGTGTGTGTGTGTGTGTGTGTGTGTGTGTGTGTGTGTGTGTGTTGTGTGTATGTGGTTGGGCACTAGTGGATGTATCTAGTGTTTAATTTTGTGGGGGGCGCTTTGCTTGTTGGACTAATATGCATTCGTTTAAATAGTTGCCTATCATCCAGTCGAATAAAAAGTCTGTATCCTCTCATACAGACAAATACAATTCTAAATGCCTTGTGTTTGTTTCGTGCGCAAGATACTTCTCCATCCTGCCAATGTATGGTGAACCAAATCCAACACTTCAAGCGGCACAAACCAGAGCGGGGTCTGTTATATAGACGACGTATTCCCGCATGCAACAAACGTCGCTACGCACAATTCTGCACTCGCTATAGACCCGACGTCTGGCCCACGGTGCAGCCTGCCGATCTCATTGATAAGCTTTGTCTGATAGCCGTAGAGCAGACAGTATGCACGTCCCGAATTTTCCATGGCAAATCCCAAATAGGACAATAGGTGTTTGTTAAACACACACCGCCCCGTTTCTCCATGGCAAATCCCAAACAGGACAATAGGTGTTTGTTAAACACACACGCACACACACACACACACACACACACACACACACACACACACACAACACACACACACACACACTAACAATAAGTTTATTATGCAACAGAAGAAAGGAAACTGTAAAAGGCGTCTGTATGAGAGAGGTGAGAGGCAGACACAGAGAGAAACACAGAGACAGACAGACAGACAGACAGATATACAGAGACAGAGACAGACAAACCAAAGAAAGACAGAGTGAAAAAGTGAGGAGAGAGAGAGAGGCGGAGAGAGAGAGAGAGAGAGAGAGAGAGAGAGAGAGAGAGAGAGAGAGAGAGAGAGAGAGAGAGAGAGAGAGAGAGAGAGAGAGAGAGAGACAGACAGACAGACAGACAGACAGACAGACAGACAGACAGAAAGGCAAACAGACAGAGCTTGAACTGAATAGTAAAATACAACAACAACGAAAAGCCGCCCCACCCCACCCCCACCACTCCCCCACCCCCTTTTATTTTATAACAGGCATTTCAACTTTGATATTTTCAATGACCAGGATAGTTTACCTGCTACGACCATCAGTAGTAGTAGAATGCACTGGAAGACAACAACGCAGTCCATTCTCACCAGCGCACAGCTAGGGGCCTGGCTTGCACGTGCAGTTCGTTGTTCCCGTGTATGCCCTCAACTGCTCAACCCTATCAGCCCACACTGGTTTTAACACAGTATGATTCTGATGCCGATTCGTTGAAAGCAGAGTCTGTGTCCAGTTCCATTGTTTCTGCTGTTGGTGGATAAAAAGAAAACGCTTTGATAGTTTTATGTCTTGGCAAGTGTGGGTTATGTATAAGAAAAGGCAATTTACAATTTGTTATGGTGTGTGTGTGTGTGTGTGTGTGTGTGGTGTGTGTGTGTGTGTGCGTGCGTGTGTGTGTGTGCGTGCGCGTGCAGGTACGCTGGCGCGCGTTTGTTTTGACTGTGGTTTTGTTCTTTGCTTTATAATGGGCTAGCTGCTCCACATAAAAGACTACACTGCCATTATTATTATTAAATAATAAAATAACAAGAATGCTAAACTACCTTTTATTTAAAGAGATTTGATATTTCAGCTTCTAATCGTTACCTTCAGCTGATCAACTTCAACAATTACGATAATAATAACCTCATCAACAAGCAGCAACAGCGAGAGAGAGAGAGAGAGAGAGAGAGAGAGAGAGAGAGAGAGAGAGAGAGAGAGAGAGAGAGAGAGAGAGAGAGAGAAGAACTTAATAGGACAAATTAAAAACAAAAATTACCAAAAATTACCATAATTAATATCTGTATAATCTTTGAACACTCCATATTTCTGCGTATAAAGCATGGGCACATGCATGTATACGCCGGTGCTTGGTTACAACAACAACAACAACAACGATCACTACCGTATCAACAACAAACAAACCATTGAACAATGATTACAACGACAGCTATTAAGAGGTAAAAAGCTGCTATTATTTCGTCACCTCATGGTTTACCGCAGAATATCGGATTTTGCTTCATCATTTTGCTCGAAAAGCATGACTGAGACGGATAACGCGCAGCCCTTGTTTTGACACAGAGACAGAGAGCTGTAGTAATTTCTACGTCGATTGAGTAAACAAACCGCGTCGTCACCACAGTTCATATCAGATTTTCCCAGAGCACAAAAGGTATTACCCAACACTGAAAGCTTTCTCTAGCGAGGATTTTGCACTGTTGATGCAATTTCCTTGCAATAATAGAAATTATCGAAGACCGAAATTCGAAAGGTTCGTTTGGAGAGCTTTGCTCCTCGTGGGAATTCACAGAACGTCGGATTTTATGCATGAGGCCATAATGACGATATAAAAGCAGAAGAGAACCATTTTGCCAGGCCGTTATGACCTTCTATTCACAGGGAGAGGATTATAAGCACACCATGAACGTTCATAAATCAATTCGAATGATCTTCAATCAATATGTTAAAATAATAATGATCAATTTACTTTTGTATAACGCTGTTCTCTCTGTTTACAGCAACATATTTTTTTTATTTTCTTCTAAGTTACACATGTTTCGTTCGCTATTTAGCTGAGGTATTAGTTTTCTGTTTTGTATGCTGATTATGGGCAAACAGAATTTTGTCTCCATGGAAACTTCGGGCAGTCTTCTCGATGAAAGCTGGCTGCGGCTAGGCCTACTAATTATTCCTATCATTAGCGAAACTGCTGCTGATTTATAAAATAAAATAAAGTGTAACGGGCGTTAGTTGCCTTACATTCTTGATTCATGGAGAGAGAGAGAGAGGGGGAGAGGGTAAAGGGGTGGGGGGGGGGGGGTAACTTTAACTCAAAAGCTCTATTTTACATGATTGTAGTTTAGGCTCAGTCAAAAACCTATCTAACAACTAGTCCTTGCTAAGCTACCGATGAGTAAAAATAAAATTACTGAGCATCATTTATATACATATAAGCATGAATCAGTGAGTGAATTTTATACTTGAAAATTTATACAATGAGCATAAGAACTTCCACACAAAAACAGAGAGACAGACAGACAGACAGAGACAGACAGAGACAAAAGAGAGGCAGAGAGAGACAGAGACAGAATGAGACAGAGAGACAGAGAAAGAGAGACAGACAGACAGATAGAGATCAGTTTTCGATTTTCTAAAAATCATGAGCAGTTAGCTTGAATTGAAACTTTTAAGATTCTTGATACAGTTATTGCCGTCCACTCCGAAGGTCATATCATAGTCCTATGAGAGCGAAGCACAAGCCAGTCATCACATCCTGAGCAAAAGTCTCATTCGTTTTTTTGATTTACACGTCACTTTATGTTTGGGGAGCATCTGAACAAAATGAAGTTGAATGAACATGGAAAGCAGAATTTGAAGCACAAATTTCCTGGCAGCGGACAAAGCACGCAAAGATGTATTGTTTACTGTATTGTGTACTCTATCACTTTATGTTTGAGGAGGATCTGAACAAAATGAAGCTGAATGAACACGGAAAGCAGAACTAAAAACACAAGTTTCCTGGAATCGGACGACGCCCGCAACGCTGTATTGTGATCACCATCAGGATTATAGGAGTATGTAACTTGGTGTTTTACGCTCAGTCAACCATTACGGTTATATTAGGGCGAAGGATTAAAGGAGAGAACCTTTAATTTTTAAAGGTTTAAATTTTGCGTCCGTGGTACTCCATTATAAAGAATCTATAACGTGCACATTCCTGCAGCACACAGGGTTTTGTGTCATTCGAGGCACTAGGTTCTAGGTTACTGGGGAAAAGGTGCCACCCACATAGGTTTTCATGTACATTTAGCTACACCACCTCCAAATTACTACACCCACATAGGTTTTCCCGTACGTTTAGCTATACCACCTCGAAATTAACTACACCCACATAGGTTTTCCCGGACGTTTAGCTATACCACTTCGAAATTAACTATACCCACATAGACTTTCCCTGACGTTTAGCTATACCACCTCGAAATTAACTAACTCGAAACTAATAACACCTGTCGTATGTATACCTGTTCATGTTGAACGAATATAAACAAAACAAAACATCGTCAACAACAAAAAACGAACAAAAAGGCAAGCAAACAAACAAAGCAACCACATAATTATAGTTCAATAATAGTAAACAAAACCAGAAGGTGCAATGTGTATGTCATTTCACATTGTAAACATGTGGACAAATACCTTAGTGTCGGGGTGCTTTCAGACATTTCTCAGTATTCCGCATTCCATGAATTCTGTCGTTAAATAATACATAGCTTTTATTAATCTTCCAGAAAACGAGTCGCACCAACAAGGCAAATTAACACTGAATAAAACTCAAGGCATCCGATTCAATGTGAATGTTTCCAACGTTTCGTTCAAAACCCAATCCCTTGGCACAAGAACTGCCCAACGCCACAGACAGTATACACAGACGTACGACACGTAGCACTCTGCCCAAAGCACAACACTCCTTTCCTACCGCTACACTCGATCATCTACCCGGGTGTTAGTCGCACCCGACCGAAGGTCCCCGATCGAAGTCTTCAAACTCTAATTTCAGGGCAAATTAAAGATCGCCAAGCCAGCGTGTCAGAAATGGCCTGGTGCTTGCCACGGCTTGGTGGCTACAAGCCGAGATAGTTTTAGTTCGATGACCAAAGTCTCCGGCTTTTCCCACTGCCGTATCAAAGTGGCTGTGGCTGGGCGGGGAGCGGGGGGAGGGTTCTCGCAATTACCTCTTGTCGCTTTGAGGTGGTCCACCTGCACAGCAGCAGAAAATGATGATGATGATGATGACGGTAGTTCGATTTACGTGGGGTGCGGCGTTGCAACATCACCGACAGCCGATAGATCACCTGGATGTTTTCGTCAATATTTCGTGATAAAAACGAAGCTTTAACTTGAAAGGAAAACGTGTTCTTTTGGCAAGCCTTCTCTTCTTTATTGGTTCCCAATCAAATCTGGTAAATTAACAATAATATACAGTTTTGGCAGACACCGAGGAATGAAAACAAACAAACGACCCTTACTGCTGTACGATAAAATGAGGTAGTATTCCTAAATCTTCAACAGTATCAGCTAAATACTACCATAATCCCATGATTTTTAGGCAAACCGTCGCTTCAGAGGTTCGCGAACTTTCACTAATATTAAATTATT
>JABMCL010001766.1:1475000-1632500 GCA_018857735.1 Alviniconcha marisindica | reverse complement strand
AGAGAGAGAGAGAGAGAGAGAGAGAGAGAGAGAGAGAGATCATAACAATAACATCAACAATAAAACTAACAAAAAGCAAACAAACAAAAACGAAGGACCACGTCAGTCACATCAATAGACAAAACTAGAGGACAGAAATCTCAACAAGGTTCAACAATGAATTAGAATAAAAGAAAATTGCATTATGCTAGATGTTCCACAAAATAAATATAGCACGCACGCACGCACGCACGCCGCACACGCACACACACACACAACACACACACACACACACACACACACACACACGCACGCACGCACGCACGTACGCACGTACGCGACATACACACACATACATACATACATGCACGCACGAACGCACGCACACGCATAGGAGAGAGAGAGACAGACAGACAGACAGACAGAGAGAGACACACAGAGACAGAGAGACAGTGTCACAAGTTAGAATTAATGGAATTCATTCTATGAATGTAATTTGTATAGTGGTTAAAATGCTGTAGGTGTTGTTGCTTTTCTTCTGCGGAAGCGTGTAAATGCGGCTTTAAAATATATGACTACGTGAGCGGTCACGGGCTTAGTGTCCACCCCGGGTGGACAGTGTTACTCGGACGTCGCACCGCTGGCGTGCAGAACGGGCGGATTCACCCGAGTTCAGAAGGTGACGTCACGAATCGGCAGACAGAGCCAGGTGTCAGTCCATAGCTAACTTTCGTAGCGACAGATCGTATCTGGCCCGACCTATCCAGGCACCGAGTTGAGGTGTGGGACCGTCTCTCTCTGATTTGAGTCAATTCCTTCAGAGGTTTAATGAAAGAGTATATAGAGACGGGGTATGACGCTTTTATAAGCGTGCTTAGTGTATGCAGGCTTCGCATACGGCGGCGTTGTGGCCTTTTATTTATCTTTGTGTGCATCTTGTCACACTGCGGCGTAGTGGCCGGTAACAAAAACCTGTTGAGGTGAGCGACTTAATGTTGCTTGTGCGGAATAATCAGTCCGTCTCAGTTAACGTTCGCTTATGCAGAATAATTGTATTCGTTGAGTAACGGAATTATGTTTGTGACAGTTCAAGCACTTTTATTTGGACGCTCCGCGTAAGCGTAGTGCGGCGTTGTGTGCAGGCCGCGTTAACTGTTGTCCGCAGGCAGCGTTGGCCGTTGTATTTCCCGGTATACCTTGTTAGTTAAAGTAGCGGTCTTTAAGTCGTTTCGTGCGTGTCATTTCTCTTAGTATATTCTAACCTGTTCTTGCTTCTCAGCCCTGTCCATGATGCGTAAACAGTGCTGCTCGACAGTCTGTTTTACTCTGATGGCTCTCACATACTGGGGCCTGGGTTTCCAGGTGTGTGTGGAATTTTTGACACTCTGCTTCTCTGCAGGTTTTCCCCCATCCCCTGGCTCCAAGAGACGACTCGCTGAGGGCACGCTCGCGACCCCTGGTCTTCGACAGGATCCTTCGCTGCCGGCTCGTCTTTGGCGTCACCACTCGCAAGACCCTTACACGGACGGCGTCTGTCTCTTCACGTGTGTCAGATGAGTCGACCGTGTCTCTCGGTGTGACCCTTCCTTACACGGACGGCGTCTGTCTCTTCACGTGTGCAGATGAGTCGACCGTGTCTCTCGGTGTGACCCTTCCTTACACGGACGGCGTCTGTCTCTTCACGTGTGCAGATGAGTCGACCGTGTCTCTCGGTGTGACCCTTCCTTACACGGACGCGTCTGTCTCTTCACGTGTGCAGATGAGTCGACCGTGTCTCTCGGTGTGACCCTTCCTTACACGGACGGCGTCTGCCTCTTCACGTGTGCAGATGAGTCGACCGTGTCTCTCGTGTGACCCTTCCTTACACGGACGGCGTCTGCCTCTTCACGTGTGCAGATGAGTCGACCGTGTCTCTCGGTGTGACCCTTCCTTACACGGACGGCGTCTGCCTCTTCACGTGTGCAGATGAGTCGACCGTGTCTCTCGGTGTGACCCTTCCTTACACGGACGGCGTCTGCCTCTTCACGTGTGCAGATGAGTCGACCGTGTCTCTCGGTGTGACCCTTCCTTACACGGACGGCGTCTGCCTCTTCACGTGTGCAGATGAGTCGACCGTGTCTCTCGGTGTGACCCTTCCTTACACGGACGGCGTCTGCCTCTTCACGTGTGCAGATGAGTCGACCGTGTCTCTCGGTGTGACCCTTCCTTACACGGACGGCGTCTGCCTCTTCACGTGTGCAGATGAGTCGACCGTGTCTCTCGGTGTGACCCTTCCTTACACGGACGGCGTCTGTCTCTTCACGTGTGCAGATGAGTCGACCGTGTCTCTCGGTGTGACCCTTCCTGACACGGACGCGTCTGTCTTTCACGTGTGCAGATGAGTCGACCGTGTCTCTCGGTGTGACCCTTCCTTACACGGACGGCGTCTGTCTCTTCACGTGTGCAGATGAGTCGACCGTGTCTCTCGGTGTGACCCTTCCTTACAACGGACGGCGTCTGTCTCTTCACGTGTGCAGATGAGTCGACCGTGTCTCTCGGTGTGACCCTTCTTACACGGACGGCGGTCTGCTCTTCACGTGTGCAGATGAGTCGACCGTGTCTCTCGTGTGACCCTTCCTTACACGGACGGCGTCTGCCTCTTCACGTGTGCAGATGAGTCGACCGTGTCTCTCGGTGTGACCCTTCCTTACACGGACGGCGTCTGCCTCTTCACGTGTGCAGATGAGTCGACCGTGTCTCTCGGTGTGACCCTTCCTACACGGACGGCGTCTGCCTCTTCACGTGTGCAGATGAGTCGACCGTGTCTCTCGGTGTGACCCTTCCTTACACGGACGGCGTCTGCCTCTTCACGTGTGCAGATGAGTCGACCGTGTCTCTCGGTGTGACCCTTCCTTACACGGACGGCGTCTGCCTCTTCACGTGTGCAGATGAGTCGACCGTGTCTCTCGGTGTGACCTTCCTTACACGGACGGCGTCTGCCTCTTCACGTGTGCAGATGAGTCGACCGTGTCTCTCGGTGTGACCCTTCCTTACACGGACGGGTCTGCCTCTTCACGTGTCAGATGAGTCGACCGTGTCTCTCGGTGTGACCCTTCCTTACACGGACGGCGTCTGCCTCTTCACGTGTGCAGATGAGTCGACCGTGTCTCTCGGTGTGACCCTTCCTTACACGGACGGCGTCTGTCTCTTCACGTGTGCAGATGAGTCGACCGTGTCTCTCGGGTGTGACCCTTCCTTACACGGACGGCGTCTGTCTCTTCTTCACGTGTGCAGATGAGTCGACCGTGTCTCTCGGTGTGACCCTTCCTTACCGGACGGCGTCTGTCTCTTCACGTGTGCAGATGAGTCGACCGTGTCTCTCGGTGTGACCCTTCCTTACACGGACGGCGTCTGTCTCTTCACGTGTGCAGATGAGTCGACCGTGTCTCTCGGTGTGACCCTTCCTTACACGGACGGCGTCTGTCTCTTCACGTGTGCAGATGAGTCGACCGTGTCTCTCGGTGTGACCCTTCCTTACACGGACGGCGTCTGCCTCTTCACGTGTGCAGATGAGTCGACCGTGTCTCTCGGTGTGACCCTTCCTTACACGGACGGGTCTGCTCTTCACGTGTGCAGATGAGTCGACCGTGTCTCTCGGTGTGACCCTTCCTTACCGGACGGCGTCTGTCTCTTCACGTGTGCAGATGAGTCGACCGTGTCTCTCGGTGTGACCCTTCCTTACACGGACGGCGTCTGTCTCTTCACGTGTGCAGATGAGTCGACCGTGTCTCTCGGTGTGACCCTTCTTACACGGACGGCGTCTGTCTCTTCACGTGTGCAGATGAGTCGACCGTGTTCTCTCGGTGTGACCCTTCCTTACACGGACGGCGTCTGTCTCTTCACGTGTGCAGATGAGTCGACCGTGTCTCCTCGGTGTGACCCTTCCTTACACGGACGGGTCTGTCTCTTCACGTGTGCAGATGAGTCGACGTGTCTCTCGGTGTGACCCTTCCTTACACGGACGGCGTCTGTCTCTTCACGTGTGCAGATGAGTCGACCGTGTCTCTCGGTGTGACCCTTCCTTACACGGACGGCGTCTGTCTCTTCACGTGTGCAGATGAGTCGACCGTGTCTCTCGGTGTGACCCTTCCTTACACGGACGGCGTCTGTCTCTTCACGTGTGCAGATGAGTCGACCGTGTCTCTCGGTGTGACCCTTCCTTACACGGACGGCGTCTGTCTCTTCACGTGTGCAGATGAGTCGACCGTGTCTCTCGGTGTGACCCTTCCTTACACGGACGGCGTCTGTCTCTTCACGTGTGCAGATGAGTCGACCGTGTCTCTCGGTGTGACCCTTCCTTACACGGACGGCGTCTGTCTCTTCACGTGTGCAGATGAGTCGACCGTGTCTCTCGGTTGTGACCCTTCCTTACACGGACGGCGTCTGTCTCTTCACGTGTGCAGATGAGTCGACCGTGTCTCTCGGTGTGACCCTTCCTTACACGGACGGACGTCTGCTCTTCACGTGTGCAGATGAGTCGACCGTGTCTCTCGGTGTGACCCTTCCTTACACGGACGGCGTCTGTCTCTTCACGTGTGAGATGAGTCGACCGTGTCTCTCGGTGTGACCCTTCCTTACACGGACGGCGTCTGTCTCTTCACGTGTGCAGATGAGTCGACCGTGTCTCTCGGTGTGACCCTTCCTTACACGGACGGCATCTGTCTCTTCACGTGTGCAGATGAGTCGACCGTGTCTCTCGGTGTGACCCTTCCTTACACGGACGGCATCTGTCTCTTCACGTGTGCAGATGAGTCGACCGTGTCTCTCGGTGTGACCCTTCCTTACACGGACGGCATCTGTCTCTTCACGTGTGCAGATGAGTCGACCGTGTCTCTCGGTGTGACCCTTCCTTACACGGACGGCTCTGCCTCTTCACGTGTGGCAGATGAGTCGACCGTGTCTCTCGGTGTGACCCTTCCTTACACGGACGGCGTCTGCCTCTTCACGTGTGCAGATGAGTCGACCGTGTCTCTCGGTGTGACCCTTCCTTACACGGACGGCATCTGCCTCTTCACGTGTGCAGATGAGTCGACCGTGTCTCTCGGTGTGACCCTTCCTTACACGGACGGCGTCTGCTCTTCACGTGTGCAGATGAGTCGACCGTGTCTCTCGGTGTGACCTCCTACAGAGGCGATCTGTCTCTTCACGTGTGCAGATGATGAGTCGAAACCCTGTCTCTCGGTGTGATAAAACTAGTGGCAGAGTGTCATTCGCCATATGATGAAAGTTAATCTTTAATTATGAGCCAGGTGAGCTCCCGACAGAAGTGTCCGATTCTGTATACTAGTAAACGCAATCGTTCGTCCCCCGTTCTTCGTGAATAAAACTGTAAATATCGCAATTTTGATAGTTGAGTGAATGTGTATCCTCTTCCATCTTAGCCTGTTCTAGGAACGGGTCAATTGTTCCATCTTTTCACTGCAAAAATCGTGACAGACAGACAGAGACAGAGAGAGTGAGAGAGTGCAGCGTCTCACGGATAACACCGATACCATTGGGTATTATTTACCAGTAGAACTGGTGTCAGAATATCAGTATAATTCCTTAGAAATAACGAGAGAAATAAACATGACGAATAAATAAACCTAGATGAGCAGGGTAAGGAGCTAGCTCCTTTTAGTTCAGTCAAAACTGTAAGGACTGTGAACTGTAAGGACGTCTCACGGATAACACCGATACCGTTGGGTATTATTTACCAGTAGAACTGGTGTCAGAATATCAGTATAATTCCTTAGAAATAACGAGAGAAATAAACATGACGAATAAATAAACCTAGATGAGCAGGGTAAGGAGCTAGCTCCTTTTAGTTCAGTCAAAACTGTAAGGACTGTGAACAAAAGAAAGTGTTCACAAAACCAACTACCGACAGGTGCTTGCGAAAAATGCATCTTCTTTGTTGTGAGCGTCTTTCCAGCTAGTGCAGCCATAACAGTTTCCAAAGTATTCTGCGCCTGTTGTTTGTCAACCCCTGGAATCTCAGCTAGCCCGTGCCAAAAGTATGCTTCTCGTGAAACATGATGCGCTGACACATTTACTTTGACCAGTTCTCTGTGTACCGTCACGGTGAGTAACGGCTAGTAAGTCTCTGTGTGTATTTGGATTGATACCCTGGACATTACGGTGTGTGTGTGTGTGTGTGTGTGTGTGTGTGCAACGAGATCAAAATTCTGCAATAATAATACAACAGTTACTAGTCCAGTTCGTTATTGAAGTTTTTGAGAATTCTGTCCTCCAGTTTTGTCTATCACTCTGACGAATGATAATAATAATGATAACTCTATTGCGCTGTATCTCAGATTAGGGTGAGCACAGCCATGCTTTACAGAATCTACTGAATGTGTACATAAAATCTCAAAAGTAATGTGTAATCATATAGTATTTATTGCAACACACACACACACACACACACACACACACACACACACACACACACACACACACACACAGACGCACACACGCAAGCACAGACACACGCACACACGCACACGCACGCACACACGCACACACACACACATTCGTTTCGCGCGCACGTGCGTGTGTGTATGTGTGTGTGCGTGCACGCGTGTGTGTATGCGCGCGCGCATGGTATGAAAACTGCTCACTAACTAATGAGTAATGTGTAATCATATAGTATTTATTGCAACTCACACACACACACACACACACACACACACACACACACACACACACACACACACAACACACACACACACACACACGCACGCACGCAAGCACAGACACACGCACGCACACACGCACACACACAACATTCGTTTCGCGCGCACGTGCGTGTGTGTGTGCGAGTATGTGTGTGTGCGTGCACGCGTGTGTGTATGCGCGCGCGCATGGTATGAAAACTGCTCACTAACTAATGAGTAATGTGTAATCATATAGTATTTATTGCAACACACACACACACACACACACACACACACACACACACACACACACACACACACACACAGACGCACGCACGCAAGCACAGACACACGCACACACGCACACACACACACACAGAGACTCACGCACGCAAGCACAGACACACGCACGCACGCACGCACACACGCACACACACATTCGTTTCGCGCGCACGCGCGTGTGTGTGTGCGTGTATGTGTGTGTGCGTGCACGCGTGTGTGTGTGCGCGCGCGCCTGGTATGAAAACTGCTCACTAACAGTTGACTGCGCGCGCGCGCATGGTATGAAAAATGCTCACTAACAGTTAACTGCGCGCGCGCACATGGTGTGAAAACTGCTAACATTTGACAGTTTAGTGGCTGAGCACTATGGAGAGAACAGTTCACTGATCGACATTTGTGAAGGTAAAAACCCAATGAGAAGAATTTACTGACATTTGTGAAGCTGGCAAACCCAAGGATGCAAGGATATTTATTTCTCAGTGACAGAAATGCACAAACATTTCTCTCGCGCGCAGTCGTATCTTTTGTCTCCTTCTTTGGCATCGTGGCCTTCTTCCCTTCTTCTCTTTGCTCGATTTAGCCCTGATATAACCCTTTGTGGTTGACTGGGCTCAAAGCACTAACTAACTAACTAACTAACTCTTTGCTCTGATGAGCACGTACGTCGCGTCAGTACATTTCCGTTTACGTTTTGTCATTCTTCAGCTGTCACGTTTGACAGTCACGGTCTGCAGTCTGGAGGACCAGAGGGGAGGAGTTGGGCAAGCAGACCAAGTCGTGACCTCTGCGGTGAGACGTGCGACATATAGATGGTAAAAGCCGTTTTCTAAAAGAGGTTTTGGTTTTATGTTAGGTTGTTTATTGAGCATGTTTTTTCGTGACGTTAGATTATTGAATTGTAACCGGTCTGTTTATGAACTTATGAATTATAATGCCTTTTACGTGTTTTTTAATTAATGAGTCTTCCGTAGTTAGTTGAACTGCCCTGTGATCGATGAAGAAGTATATTTACTTCAGCTGAATTGAAGGATGTTCCAAACACGGAAGACCGAGATGGATGTCCCCAAGATGGATGGCGCCGAGACGTACATCCCTGACACGGAAATCCCCGAGACAGATGCCTCTCAGACGAATGTCCACGAAACGGAAGAAAGCCGAAATGGATGTCCCAGAGACGGAAGGTGTGTGTTTTTAAACATTGTGGAAGGCTTGAGTGGGTTTTACTGTCCGATAAGCTGAGTGTTCTGTATAGGTCTAGCGATGTGTGAGCCTGGTTCATGATAGCAGTGATGTGTGTGGGTGTAGGTGGGTGGTTGGGTAGGTGTGCATGGGTGCATGTGGTGCAGGACGGAATGGCAGGAAGAGAATGTTTTCCTTGGGATATAGTTTTGATGATTGAATACCTGTATCCAGTATGTTTAAGAAGTTTTGTCGCTGCTTTTTTAAATAACCAGTCTTTAGTAGTTAGTTAGTACTGCCCTGTCAGGGATGCTAAAGTGTATTTACTTGACTTAAATGGAAGGATGTCCCCGAGACGGACGACGAGAGGGATGGCAGAGACGGACGGCACAGGCGGATGTCCCTGAGACGGGAAGATGAGACGGATGGACCCTCCGTCTTCATGTCTTTCCATCTTGGGGATATCCGTCTGCACCAACCGTCCTAGCCTTAGCAGTCTCGAAGACGGACGTCCCCGAGACGGATGGCGCCGAGACGGATACCCCTGAGACGGATGTCCCTGAGACGGATGCCCCTCAGACGGATGTCCCCGAGACGGATGGCAGCGAGACGGAGGCCCCTGAGACAGATGCCCCCAAGATGGAGGAAGGCGGAGACGGAGGATGACCGAGACGGATGTCCCCGAGACGGAAGGTATGTGTTTTTAAAGATTATGGAAGGCTTGAGTGGGTGTTACTGTCTGATTCGCTATGAGTGGTGTGTATGGGTCCAGCGATGTGTAACTCTGGTTGATGACAGCGGTGGTGTGTTTGAGTGTGGGTGGGTGGCTGGGTGGGTGTGCATGGGTGCGTGTGGTGGAGGGGATGGCAGAAAGAGCATATTTTGTCGAGGGGTAGAATTTTGATGATCGGATCCCTGTATCCAGTGTGTATAAGAAGTCATTATGAATTATAATGATTTTGTCGCTGCTTTAATCAAAAACGAGTCTTTAGTAGTTAGCTAGTACTGCCCTGTGAGGGATGCTAACGTGCATTTACTTGACTTAAATTGAAGGATGTCCCCGAGACGGACGACCGGGAGGGATGTCCCCGAGACGGATGGCAGCAACGGAAGGCATAGACGGATGTCTCTGAGACGGAAGCTGAGACGGATGGGCCCTCCGTCTTCATGTCTTTCCATCTTGGGGATATCCGTCTGTGCCATTCGTCTTGGCCTTCGCAGTCTCGAAGACGGACGTCCCGAGACGGATGGCGCCGAGACGGATGCCCCTGAGACGGATGTCCCTGAGACTGATGCCTCTGAGACGGAGTGTCCCTGAGACGGATGCCTCTGAGACGGATGTCCCCGAGACGGATGCCTCTGAGACGGATGTCCCCGAGACGGATGGCACCGAGACGGAGGAAGACCGAGACGGCTGTCGATTCCGCCAGACGGAAGGTGTGTGTTTTTAAAGATTGTGGAAGGCTTGAGTGGGTGTTACTGTCTGATTAGTTTTGAGTGGTGTGTATGGGTCCAGCGATGTGTGAGTCTGGTTGATGACAGCGGTGGTGTGTTTGGGTGTGGGTGGGTGGTTGGGAGGGTGTGCATGGGAGCGTGTGGTGTAAGAGGGGTGGCAGAAAGAGCACGTTTTCTTGGGGGATAGAGTTTTGATGATCGGATCCCTGTATCCAGTGTGTTTAAGAATTCATTATGAATTACATTGATTTTGTTGGTGCTTTTTTCGATAACGAGTGTTTAGTAGTTAGTTAGTACTACCCTGTGAGGGATTCTAAAGTGCTACTTGACCTGAATTGAAGGAAGGACCCGAGACGGACGGCCGAGAGGGATGGCGCCGAGACGGAGGCCCCTGAGACGGAGGTCCCCTGATACGGATGTCCCCGAGACGGAGGAAGACCGAGACGGATGTCCCCGAGAGGGAAGGTATGTGTTTTTCAAGATTGTGGAAGGCTTGAGTGGATGTTACTGTCAGATTAGCTTTGAGTGTTGTGTATGGGTCCAGCGATGTGTGAGTCTGGTTGATGACAGCAGTGGTGTGTTTGGGAGTGCGTGGGTGGTTGGGTGGGTGTGCATGCATGCGTGTAGTGGAAGAGGGGATGGCAGAAAGAGCATATTTGTCGTGGGATAGAGTTTTGATGATCGGATCCCTGTATCCAGCGTGTTTAAGAAGTCATTATGAATTAGAATGATTTTGTCGCTGCTTTTTTCAATGAGTCTTTAGTAGTTAGTTAGTACTGGCCTGTGAGGGATGCTAAACTGCATTTACTTGACTTAAATTGAAGGATGTCCCCGAGACGGACGACCGGGAGGGATGTCCCCGAGACGGATGGCAGCGACGGAAGGCACAGGCGGATGTCCCTGAGACGGGAAACTGAGACGGATGGACCCTCCGTCTTCATGTCTTTCCATCTTGGGGATATCCGCCTGCGCCATTCGTCTTGGCCTTCGCAATCTCGAAGACGGACGTCCCCGAGACGAATGTCGCCGAGACGGATGCCCCTGAGACGGATGCCCCTGAGACGGATGCCCCTGAGACGGATGTCCCCGAGACGGATGGCACCGAGACGGAGGCCCCTGAGACGGATGTCCTCGACACGGAGGAAGGCGGAGACGGAGGAAGGCGGAGACGGAGGAAGACCGAGACGGCTGTCCGCGAGACGGAAGGTGTGTGTTTTTAAAGATGAGTGGAAGGCCGAGATGTCCCCGAGACGGACGACCGAGAGGGATGGCAGCGACGGAAGGCACAGGCGGATGTCCCTGAGACGGATGCCTCTGAGACGGATGTCCCCGAGACGGATGCCTCTGAGACGGATGTCCCCGAGACGGATGGCACCGAGACGGATGTCCCCGAGACGGAGGAAGGCCGAGACGGAGGCCTCTGAGACGGAGGAAGGCCGAGACGGAGGAAGGCCGAGACGGAGGAAGACCGAGACGGCTGTCCGCGAGACGGAAGGTGTGTGTTTTTAAAGATTGTGGAATGCTTGAGTGGGTGTTACTGTCAGATTAGCTTTGAGTGATGTGTATTGGTCCAGCGATGTGTGAGTCTGGTTGACGACAGCGGTGGTGTGTTTGGGAGTGGGTGGATGGTTGTGTGGGTGTGCATGGGTGCGTGTTGTGGAAGAGGGGATGGCAGAAAGAGCATATTTTGTCGTGGGATAGAGTTTTAATGATCGGATCCCTGTATCCAGTGTGTTTAAGAAGTCATTATGAATTATAATGATTTTGTCGCTCCTTTTTTCAGTAAGGAGTCTTTAGTAGTTAGTTAGACTGCCCTGTGAGGGATGCTAAAGTGCATTTATTTGACTTGAATTGAAGGATGTCCCCGAGACGGACGACCGAGAGGGATGGCGTCGAGACAGAGGCCTCTGAGACGGATGTCCCCGAGACGGATGCCCCTGAGACGGATCCCCCCGAGAATGATGGCACCGAGACGGCGGCCCCTGAGACGGATGTCCCCGAGACGGACGAAAGCCGAGACGGAGGCCCCTGAGACTGATGTCCCTGAGACGGAGGAAGGCCGAGATGGAGGAAGACCGAGACGGATGTCCCCGAGACGGAAGGTGTGTATTTTTAAAGATTGTAGAAAGCTTGAGTGCATGTTACTGTCTGATTAACTTTGAGTGGTGTGTATGGGTCCAGCGATCTGTCAGTCAGGTTGATGACAGCGGTGGTGTGTTTGGATGTGGGTGGGTGGTTGGGAGGGTGTGCATGGGTGCGTGTGATGGAGGAGGGGATGGCAGAAAGAGCACGTTTTATCGTGTGATAGAGCTTTGATGATCGGATCCCTGTATCCAGTGTGTTTAAGAAGTCATTATGAATCAGAATGATTTTGTCGCTGCTTTTCTTCAATAACGAGTCTTTAGTAGTTAGTTAGTACTGGCCGGTGAGGAATGCTTATGTGCCTTTACTTGAATTGAAGGATGTCCCCGAGACGGACGACCGAGATGGATGGCAGCGACGGAAGGCACAGGCGGATGTCCCTGAGACAGAAAGCTGAGACGGATGGGCCCTCCGTCTTCATGTCTTTCCATCTTGGGGATATCGGTCTGCGCCGTTGGTTTTGGCCTTCGCAGTCTCGAAGACGGACGTCCCCGAGACAGATGGCGCCGAGACGGATGCCCCTGAGACGGATGTCCCTGAGACGGATGCCTCTGAGACGGATGTCCCCGAGACGGATGGCACCGAGACGGAGGAAGGCGGAGACGGAGGCCCCTGAGACGGAGGAAGGCCGAGACGGAGGAAGACCGAGACGGATGTCCGCGAAGAAGGTGTGTGTTTTTAAAGATTGTGGAATGCTTGAGTGGGTGTTACTGTCAGATTAGCTTTGAGTCGTGTGTATTGGTCCAGCGATGTGTGAGCCTGGTTAACGACAGCTGTGGTGTGTTTGGGTGTGGGTGGGTGGTTGTGTGGGTGTGCATGGGTGCGTATTGTGGAGGCAAAAAGAACATATTTTGTCGTGGATAGAGTTTCGATGATCGGATCCCTGTATCCAGTGTGTTTAAGAAATCATTATGAATTAGAATGATTTTGCAGCTGTTTTATTCAATAACGAATCTTCAGTAGTTCGTTACTACTGCCCTGCGAGGTATGTTAAAGTGCATTTACTTCACTTGAATTGAAAGATATCCCCGAGACGGACGACCGAGAGAGATGTCCCCGAGACGGATGGCAGAAACGGAAGGCATAGACGGATGTCCCTGAGACGGGAAGCTGAGACGGATGGACCCTCCGTCGTCATGTCTTTCCATCTTGGGGATATCCGTCTGCGCCATTCGTCTTGGCCTTCGCAGTCTCCAAGAAGGACGTCCCCGAGACGGATGCCCCTGAGACGGATGTCCCCGAGACGGATGTCCCCGAGACGGATCGCACCGAGACGGAGGCCCCTGCGACCGATGTCCCCGAGACGGATGGCACCGAGACGGAGGCCCCTGCGACCGATGTCCCCGAGACGGATGGCACCGAGACGGAGGCCGCTGAGACGGATGTCCCCGAGACGGAGGAAGACCGAGACGGATGTCCCCGAGACGGAAGGTGCGTGTTTTTAAAGATTGTAGAAGGCTTGAGTGGGTGTTACTGTCTGATTAGCTTTGAGTGGTGTGTTTGGGTCCAGCGATGTGTGAGTCTTGTTGATGACAGCGGGGGTGTGGGTGGGTGGTTGGGTGGGTGTGCATGTGTGCGCGTGGTTGAGGAGGGGATGGCAAAAAGAGCATATTTTGTCGTGGGATAGAGTTTTGATGAACGGATCTCTGTATCCAGTGTGTTTAAGAAGTTGTTATGAATTATAATGGTTTTGTCGCTGCTTTTTTCAATAACGAATCTTTAGTAGGTAGTTAGTACTGGACTCTGCGGGATGCTAAAGTGCATTTACTTGAATTGAAGGATGTCCCCGAGACGGACGACCGAAAGGGATGTCCCCGAGACGGATAGCTGAGACGTTAGGCAAAGACGGATGTCCCTGAGACGGGAAGCTGAGACGGATGGGCCCTTCGTCTTCATGTCTTTCCATCTTGGGGATATCCGTCTGCGCTATTCGTCTTGGCCTTCGCAGTCTCGAAGACGGATGCCCCCGAGACGGATGCCCCCGAGACGGATGCCCCTGAGACGGATGTCCCTGAGACGGATGGCGCCGAGACGGATACCCCTGAGACGGAGGTCCCTGTGACGGAGGAAGGCCGAGACGGAGGAAGACCGAGACGGATGTCCCCGAGACGGAAGGTTTGTGTTTTTAAACATTGTGAAAGGATTGAGTGCATGTTACTGTCTGATTATCTTTGAGTGGTGTGTATGGGTCGAGCCATGTATTATGACATGCGTTGATGACAGCAGTGGTGGGTGTGGGTGGTTGGTTGGTTGGGTGTACATGGGTGCATGTGGTGGAGTAGTGGATGGCAGAAAGAGCATGTTTTGTCCTGGAATGTAGTTTTGATGACTGAATCCCTGTATCCAGTGTGTTTAAGGATTTATTAGGAATCATAATGGTTTTGTGGGTGCTTTTTTCAATAACGAGTCTTTAGTAGTTCGTTAGTACTGCCCTTTGAGGGATGCTAAAGGGCATTTACTTGACTTGAATTGAAAGATGTCCCCGAGACGGAAGACCGAGAGGGATGTCCCTAGACGGATGGCAGAGACGGATGGCTGAGGCGGATGTCTCTGAGACGGGAAGCTGAGACGGATGGGCCCGAGACAGATGTCCCCGTGACTGTGGCGTCGAGACGGATGTCCCCGAGACGGAGGAAGGCCGAGGCCCCTGAGACGGGTGTTCTCGAGACGGAGGAAGACCGAGACGGATGTCCCCGAGACGGAAGGTGTGTGGTTTTAAACATTATGGAAGGATTGAGTGGGTGTTACTGTCTGATTAGCTTTGAGTGGTGTGTATGGGTCCAGCGATGTGTGAGTCTGGTTGATGACAGCAGTGGTGTGTGTGCGTGTGCGTGTGTGTGTGTGTTGCCGTGTGTGTATGCGTGTGTGTGTGTGAGTCTGTGGTGACGTGTATGTTTTCGTGTGTGTATTCGTGGAGGCCAGGATGAGCAAGTTTTCTTAATTTTGATCATGGAATTGTATCCAGTCTGTTTATGAAGTTATTATGAATTATAATTTTTTTGTCGTTGTTGTTAGATGTTTTTTAATTAATGCGTGTTTGGTGTTTTGAATGGCCCTGTGAGGGATGATATGTGTATGAATGGGTGTGTATTTTTGTTTGTTTGTGTGTGTGTGTGTGTGTGTGTGTGTGTGTGTGTGTGTATCTGTGTCTGTGGCGGAGGGGAGGGCAGGAAGAATATGTTTTCCCTTTTGTATAGTTTTCATTGTTGAATTGCATGGAATCTGTTTCTGAAGTGATTTTGAATTATAATCCTTTTGTCGTTATATTTACATTTTTTTTAAATAAACGATTTCTTAGTAGTTAATTGAGCTGCCCTGTGATGGACGATGAAGTATATGCATTTCACTTGATTTGAAGGATGTTCCAGAGACGGAAAAGGAAGGCAGATGCTCCTGAGTCGGATGTCTCCGAGATGGAAGAACAAGGCAGATGCCCCTGAGACGGAAGGTCAAGACGTATGTCGCCGAGATTGATAGCTCAGACGGATATCCCCGAGACGGAAGGCAGAGAGGATTTTCTTGAATCTGAAGGCAGAGACGGATTTCCCTTAGGCGGAAATCAAAAACGGATGTTATGTACGGATGTCCGAGAGACGGAAGGCCAAGTCAGATGGCAGAGACAGATATTTCCGACACGGAAGTCCAAGACAGAAGATGTATATAGATGTATATTTGCTATAAACTGTCATGTGCCAAATTTGCTATAAACTGCCATGTGGTTCGGTGACTGAGGGGTCCAGGCAAGAGATACAATAAGGAAATGTGGCTCCTTCCGAATAACCTCACATCCTTTCTCCACAGGCGATGTACTCCTGTATTTGTGAATAAGAGTAACGACTCTGTGCTTGAAAGATACATTAGTTCAGAGCATACTGATCTATAAAGCCAAGACGGATGTCTCTGAGACGGAAGGCCAGTGAAACTGATGAACGTTTCTTCTTTCTGTCTGTGCCAAAGTACCCAGCGTGCCTTCCTTGTCAAGGGAAGTAACTCATACGTAGGACCGGTGGGTGCACAGGTTTCTGCTTCTTCTTCTGCAGCATAGTGTCCAACTTGAACATTCTGAAAACCCCGACATATTTAGTGTATGCGAGTTATTTTGGTGTTTCCATAATCCACCGAACTCTGACATGGACTACAGGATCTTTAGCGTGCGTCTGAGGTCTTTATGCATGGGTATACACACAGCGGACCTCGGTTTATATACATTCATTCGAAGGACGTTTGTAGAACCTGCACCAAATCTGACTCCGGAGAAACACCAGGGCAGGTGCAAAGCCTAGCACTGACGTAACGGTCACCCATCCATTTGTTGACCTGGCTACATCGTGCTTAAATGTGGTTTTCGAGAGCGAGTGCTCTTGCTCTGCACCTCTAACTCTCTTGTTTAACGTCAAAGGTGTCTCCGAAGAGGTACTGTCGGGGACTGGGATCCCAGGAGATGGGGGAAGATGGGTAGACTATACCTAACGCTGCACTACCACCACCAGAGTTACTCCAACATTAAGATAGGCAGCGATGAGAGCCATTTTAAAGGGCCCAGAAAGGCAGTTTTTGAGTGCAAAGGAACGTTGAAAATCGACCCAATTATGAAAGTCTTGAGCATAACATGACATTTAAATCTAATAAAATGTCACTGCCATGAAAGTAAATATGTTTACCAAGGAACAAATGCATGCCGATCAGGCCGAATTTCGTCTGTTTGTTTTAATCTCGAAATACGCGCGAGATCCGTGACGTAGGTCTCTGACGTCGCTAACAGGCGCTGAGGCGAATGGCAAATGAGGCGCGCTTTCACCATAAATGGGTCCACAACGAAAATCCACCGAATGTGCGGCCTGGGATCGCGGGCTGCAGACCAAAGGGTGTTGTTTTCCCTTTTCAACCTTCCCGAAAGATAGCAGTCAAAGGGAAAGTTCACCCTTTGGAGTTCAACTGGTTTTTTTTTCCCAAGTGGGTTTCCCCCCCCCGCATCCGGGCCCCCGGTTTCGCTAGGTTGTCTTGGGGTAGAGGAAAGGAAACGGTCTTTTTGGGATGAAACCCCGCCCTTTAAATTATAAAAGGAAATATATCCTACCGCCCAAAAGTACTCAGAAATACATTTTGACCGTTGGCACTCAGTGCATAGATAAAATTAAAAAAGGGGAAAAAAGAAACCCCTAGAAAAAAAAGGGAAATCAACAAAAAGGCAAATTACACAAAAACCTCAGCAAGAACGAACTCGTAATAAATGCAGAAGAAAAAAAAAAAGGGCAAAAAAGAAAAGAGGGGAGAAAAGAAAACAAAAAAAAACCAAACAAAAAAAATGGACATGGAAACACGGAGAAAAGAAAGAAAAAGGAGGAAAAACTTTGAACTCCCAAACAAATCCCCCTGCTTTGTCTAAGAAAAAAAAAATCCGGGGAAAAAATCTTGAAAACAACCGAGAAAGCAAAATGAAAGGGAAAAAAAATTTCCTGGCCTGTGAAATTTTTGACCACAAAAACCGGGCTTATAAAAATAGCGGCACTCTCACGGGCCGCGCCAAGCCCCCACCAGTCGGTCGACATCGCAGTTTTCCCTAATATTCTTTAGCTTTGGGACTTAAAAAAAAGAAGGAAAGACGAAAGTCTAGCACGAATGCTTACCAGAAAGCCGTGTAAAAAAAAACTGTACACAAATCCCTGTGACAAAAAAGAAAAACCAAATCCCTGTGGAAAAGAAAAAAAGCCCAAAACCACAAATTTTGGGTGGAAAACGAAAAATGGCTGCCCTAACAGGCAAAAAAAAGGGAAAAAGAAAAAGCCCAAACCAAAAAAAGCTGGGGGAAAACAAAAAAGGGCCCCCTAACGGCAAGAAAAAGCTGACCCAAATGAAAAAACAAAACAGCTAAACCCCTAAAAAACCCAAAGGGTGGCCTACCTGCAAACTAAGGTGGAGGAAAAAAAACCACCGATCAAACAGAAAAAAGAGTGGACGACTACAGCAAAGCCATAAGAGCACAGAGCAAAAAATTGCCACAAACAGATGGAAAGCCCAAAATAACCATAACTAACATTAACTTTTCTAACTCTAACTAACCCCTCACTCCCCCTTCCTTAAAAACAAGGCTGCGACTGATAAAGAAATCTCTAAACAGGGATACGATGACAAACACCGGGATGTAAAAAAATGAGACGAAAGAGAAAAGCAAAAAGGGGCCCCAAACAGGGAACTAACAAGCGGGTACGAATGGCCAAAAAAAAGATAAAAAAGAAAAAAAAAAACGAAGGTGGAAAAGAAAAAAAGGGGAAAGAAAAAAAAAAAACTTTAAAAGAAAGAGGAGGCAAAAAAATGTCAGCGGCAACGGGACAAAGGGTGGATACCCTTCCTGTCACGATAAACCTTCAGGACAACAAAGGGAGGCAACAGCGCTCACGAACCCCCCCCCCCACAAAGAAAGAATGAGCGGGTCGTTAAAAATCGAGACTACCCCCTCACTCGTACACGTAAAAAGAACCCATAACCGGGGAAAAAAAAGGGGTCAAAAGAAAAAAAATGCAATGGGAAAAACCGGTCAGCCCCAACCCCCGGGCCAACCCAAAAGGCCACGAAAACGCTATCTATTAACTAAACAACAAACCCTTTTTCATCTTAATATGATAAAAAAAACAAAAGGTAAAAGGAAAAAAAAAATAAAACACCCAAAAAAGGCAGGCCTTTAGAGGTCTAGCCTTTGTGAAAACTAGGTAAAAACCAAAGAAAAAACCGAAAACCACCACCTAACAAGGCTCGAGAAGATGAAATAACAAGGGGGAAAAAAAAAGGGCCCATTACTGAAAGTTACCCCTGGAGTTCGAAATGGGTTTTTTCAAAATCGGTTTTTCCCTTGGACCCCCAGACCCACTTCCACGTTTATTTCTGGCCTTTTGTGACGTCACTGCCCGACCGTTGACCTTTCTTAAAATGCTCTCGCGGAATCTCGCTTCAAAATGGCGCTGTATTGAAACGTTCAGTTGACCGTATTTTCTGACCTTTTTGCCAAAATAAACGCATTACAACCTAATCGAAGCCTTTTAAATAAGTGAATAATACGAACTGTTTCTTCTCTTCAAACGTTAGTACGGACCTCCCGTTGTTTTGAAACGATTTGGAGCGATTTTGTACCCCAACTTAAAACTGCCTTTCCGCTAGGCCCTTTAATGTTTTATTAACTGTGAGGGACAAATTCATAAGGCAGTATCCACAGACCACAACTTTTGAAGAGAGGTGAAGTCTGAAGTGGAATCGAAGTCCCTTTGGTAACTACTACCAGCCTAATGCCTTGACTCGGCTAGGCAAAACCGGCGGCTCTCAGGGGGCCGGAGCGGGTGCACTGCGGCCAAGCCGAACGGTGACACATTGTTAAAGGCTCCCCCCCCCCCTCCACCCCACCCACCCAACTGTAACCAAAGTTTTACTTCACTGTATGTGTATTTGTACTGTATAATTCTTATAAATGCAAATATGCCTTTTTAATTCTCTCATATGAAAATCAGTGCTATGATGTGGCGGCTCAGTTGCTAGTGCTAGATGTAAATCAGTCTGCCGGCATATCTTGTCCCCTATCATTTTATGCTTTTATTTTTAATCAGATTACTCTTACACTGTAATGCTCTCAAGTTACATTCTGGTGCTTTGCCTGTGAGTAGTTAATGTTACACAAACGTATTAGATATATTCATTGTTCGGCCAACTTATACGCCGGCTTATTCGGGTGCCGGAAGGGGGGGGGGGCGGGGGGAGTAACTATGCTTCGCCCTGACTGATGTAACCGTACTGGTTGACTGGGCTTAGAACATCAAGTTACTTACTTAGTATAATTATGCCTACGGTCATGCATGGAAGTGAGAGATTTCAGTATTTGACCGGTTGATAGCTTTTGCTTTGCCGCAAAGACGAGTAACCCAGATGCCCCGACACTGCATAGTTCTCGGCCCTGCCTCTGACCTGACCTTAGGGTCAACTACATTAGTACGTACCTAAAGTTTGGGTTCCAGTGTTTCGTCATCCTTCGCAATGACTTGCTCATAATCCTTTATTTAAGGCTGCAGAACACTCTCTATCTCCATGGTACTCAGGGTATCCGGACGCTGCTAGCTTTTTCATTCCTTTTCAAATGCAGTCTGCTTTCCCACCGACTTTTGTTCAGGGTAGCTTCCCCTGAACAAAACGTGTTGCATGTTCTTGCTCGGGGATGGGGGTGGGGAGGGAGTCTGTGTGTAACCGGCTATTTTTGTCCGGCGAGCTGCACTAGGCCCACTTTCCCGTGTCAGCTCAGTCCAAGGGGGGGTTGGTCCTGGTGTGTAGGATCATTGGAATTGGGGGCTAGGGTCATGGTGGGAGAAAAACGGGTTGATAGTGGGCCATGGGAGTAAGCTAGTCGGGCTTATTAAGTTGTTGTAGATAATTCTTATAATTACTTTTATTAGGACAGTAATATTTATGACTGAGGTAGACCTCGCAAAGAGCTAAATTTGATGAGTGATATGGGCAGCTTGATGTCGCAGGTTGGATTTCTGATGTATTTATTGATCAATGACTTTTTACCCTGACGTTTGCTGTTGTTGTTATTTCATGTTTTGCGATTGGTGTAAATGTGTGATGAATGTACCTGGCACCACAAAACATTTCTGTGCAATGCGGTATTGGCTTGGCAATAAAGTGTAAGCATTGTATTGTATTGTATTGTACAAATGGCAATGAATGTATCTACTAACGTGCTTTTCCAATGGCTGGACGTACAGTCAGTGGCCTAACTTCCTAAGTTATGGAGTTATATGGAGTTATGGAGTTATTCACTTGAATTGCCATTGCCACTAAACGTACAGCTACAGTCTCCTTCCGATATTCAAGTCAGTGTCACCATAGTCAGCCACCAAAAGTACACATTCAGTCCCACCTCATCGTCATTGCTACATTATCCACAGCCCCGGCCAAGTGATTCTGATGTCATTGTTGCCACCAAAAGTACATCACCTACCGCTCCAAACAATACTGGCAGTAACCATCGTTGCCACCAAAAGTACATCACCTACCGCTCCAAACAATACTGATAGTTACTGTAGCGGGAGAGCTGTGCAAGCTAGCTCGAGTTACGGGCCCTGAGTCCCCCCCCCCCCCCCCCCCCCCCCCCCCCCCCCCTTCTCTCCAGTCGGACGCTGCCTGACAGTGACCGGCCTGTGCGCGGCGGTGGTAAAACAAAGTGACTGCCCGGTTTTTGTTCATAGTAGTTCAGGAGCTGTGTGAGAGTCGAGGTGGCCATCCTGGGCTGTCCGTCCTAACGAACATTATGGTTTCCGTGGACGTAAAGCTATATTGAACCATGCTCACGCATTGGTCTCAGCTTGTCCCTAATAATTATGTCAACCGACATCCGAGGACATTAAGCAACACCTGAAGGAAGGTTTCTGTACCATGTGCTGAAAAGTGCTGGTCAACCCCACTCCATCCCCCGAGTCTACATGCTGAAAAGTGTATTGCTCTTCCCTTTGTTATTAGACCTGTGCTGCAAAGTGCAGGCATGCATGATTAGTGAGAAGACTTGTGCTGCAAAGCGCAAGCAGTAGTTAAGTTCATGTTTGTTTGTCTTCCTGTGCTGCAAAGTGCAGGCATGCACTATGTTTAGTCAAGTTACTGAAGACTTGTGCTGCAACTACTGAAATGCAAGCATTAGTTACGTTCATGTTTGTGTCACGTCTGTCTTCCTATGCTGCAAAGTGCAGGTATGCATGATTAGCCGTTAAGAGACTTGTGCTGCAAAGCGCAAGCATTAGTTAAGTAGTGCAAGCCGGCCGGGTGCAACTCACTAAGTTACTTTTGTAGGTAACTGACTAGGTTTAAGTTAGCTATGGTTTAGTGTGTTAATCCGGGTTTGTTCTTGTGTTTGCTGTATGTGTAACATGCCGGGTTGTGTAAATAAAGTTGTATACATTTCTTTGGTTCGTCAGTATAATGTGAGTGAGAGTATGTACTGAGTGTGGTCAAGTGTGCGCGTCAGTGACTGAGCGTGCTGCCTCAGTATTTTCGTCATGTCAGTCGGTACCGTCATGTGTACAACTTCTGTCTCCCCTTATCTTTTGTCTGTTTAAGTGGCATATGTGCATAGTGACTGAAACGGCACACCCAACTCTGAGGAGCAGATAAGCAGATAAGCACTGAATGACCAAACACTAACACGACAGTTTTTTTTTTCTGGATACCAAGCCGGTCGGTCGCGGCCGGATCAGTTGCCACGGTAGTGATTTTGAACATTTTGAACACAACGCGAGGATCATTGAAATGCCACACTACATGAAGAAGACTAGAGACAGTTGTGTATTCCATTGTGAGTGTCTCTCCTTGGCAATCTCCAGCCTCCCCCTGCGGAACCTAAAATCAGTGAGGAACGGGCCGCAGGTCCGGTTACAGTTACCATCGTTGCCACCAAACGAGTACATCACCTACAGCTCCGGCCAGACTACTGATAATTATCGCTGTTGCCACCAAACGAGTACATCACCTACAGCTCCGGCCAGACAATACTGATAATTATCGCTTTTTGCCACCAAACGTACGTCATCCACAGTTCCAGGCTATACTGATAATTATCATAGTCGCCACAAAATGTATGCGGCCACCAAAAGTACATCACCTACAGCTACAGTCACTGAACACTGATAATCACCATCGTTGCCCCAAACATACATCACCTACAGCTCCAGACAATATCGATATTATCGTTGCCACGAAAACTACAGCTGTGCTACAACTCCACGCGGCAACACTGATATATCGCTTTTCCTATAAATACTCTAGTCTTACACGGCCGTGCTGATGCCCAAAGTATTATCCGAACAGTAGTTCATGCAGCCGCGGCATCTAACACTGACACGTTTGCTATAAAAACTATACAGTCTATAATCGTACTCAATATTAACAACACGTTTGCCATGAAAAATATATTGTCTACAACCGTACTCAATACTAACAAGACGTTTACCATGAAAACTATAAAATTATAGTCTGTACCACGCTCAGTAGTAGCAACACGTTAAAACTTTGAAGTTTCCTGAGAAGACAGTCTTTGCTGAGCTTTTTGTATTTAAAATCTACGTTTTGAGTGAAGGACAGCTTCTGGTCAATCACTGCGCCAAGGTACTTCAATGAACTAACCACTTCGACTTCTTGCTGACTCAGACAAATCAGTTGCTCTTGGTGTGCTTCTCGCTCATCTCGATCTTGCCACATATTAAAGGAACTCTCCTTCGGAGGCTAAACTTCCCTTATGCTTAGAGGAGGTTAAACGAACATGATCCGCATTACAAATCCAGACGTCTGCCGATAGGAAACAGGCAAAGCTGTTACTGGACACGTAAAAGGAAAAAGTGATGATGCTTCTTTTTTCGTTGATAGTCTACGGGAACCATATATTAATATTCTACTACTACCTGTTTGCGTAAAGTGTGTTTCTGGCGTGCCAACGGCGGATAGGTTTTTCTTTAGTTTTCAAAATATTATTATTAGAAAATGGTGTCTGAAATATTTCATTTAGTTGCATCGGATCATTACGCTGAAAAAAAATCGTCACCCAACACCTTGCACCTCGGTCCATCGCCGAGCATTATTAGTAAACGGCAGCTACCGGCCTTATCCACTACACACACACGCACGCACGCACGCACGCACGCACGCACGCACGCACGCACGCACGCACGCACGCACGCACGCACACACACACACACACACACACACACACACACACACACACACACCTCTCTCTCTCTCTTAACTGTAGATGACATGCGACACCGACTCTGACAGCCGGGGTGATTTCACACATAATCGTAAACAGGCTCAAGATCCCCCAGCATCCACACTATTGCTTCGTCGGTGGAGTGACTGAAGTCCCCTCACTGAACTTGAGGGGAGGAGTTCGCGGTTATTCATCAGAACAACAGACCTGCTTTACTGACAAAGTCGCGACTATTCGACTTTCTCTTTAGTGTAGTGTTGTTGTTGTTGTTTTGTAGCGTTTTTCAGGGTTTGCCAAACGGTTCTTTGGCCTTCCCCTTTTTAGTGATTTGATCCGCGTTTACATTCCAGGCCAGAAAGTTCATTGTTACTGAACAGGTTTTTCGTCTTGCCCATACTACCTGATTCCCTATCCTGCATCTGCCGCTACGAACCGTTCGTAGCAGATGCAGGATAGGGAACCAAGTAGTATGGGCGAGACGAAAAACCTGGTACAGTCTGTGGTTCATCTTCCTGTGATCTTGGGCGGGGAGGCGTGCGTGTGCCCGCGTCCGACGCCAGTTGGGGCCGGGCTCAGCCGGTCATCAGTGACTCACTCAATGACTCGCCGCGCGTGTGTGAGAGCGCACGTGCGCCGTGTGTGATTGGATGTGCTAGGGGATAATGATATGTGACTTTTTATAATTCATGTATCATTATTATTACTATGATTATTCTTTTACTCAGATCTCTCACTCTCTTCCCCCTAGCCGGCACGGTATTAGGCCAGATTCCTGAGGGGAAAATACTCGTAAACGGGGACAGGTCGACTAGTCGGGTACGAGTTGTGTCCCTTACGCCAGGTCAGGCTAGTTCGTGCAACAACTTTGATTCAGTGTCTGTGAGTTCGTGTCAACTTCCGAAAATTCTTTTCATCTCATCTCATAATATTGCTTTTATTATATATATATATATATATATATATATAAAACTGACAAAATCAAAAAAGAACAAATTGGCTTAAAATTCCCAAATTTTCGGCGACTGCCTTCCGCGGGGTGTAAATTTCTTGGCAACTGAACGTGGGTAAAAACACAGTTCACACGATTCTTCAAGTAAAAGACAAGGCGACTAAAATTCGATGAATAAAAAGCACGAACTATAAGGCCGTACAAACTCTTCACAAGGAGTACATATGGGGTTCTGAGTTGTTCCCCCCCCCCCCCCCCCCCCCCTCATTATTTTCATATAATTATATAATTATTTCACATGTGCCGATTGGTAGCATAATCTCAACTGCGTTTCGACTCGAGCACATTATTCCAACATATTTGAATAGTTCTTTCAGTTTGTACTTCTATTTAAAAACTTTGTGACATCTTTTCTTCTGTTTTTTATTTTTTTTATTTACTTTTTAGTTCACATTCACCGCATAATGATGAAAGGGTTTTGTTTATTTGTTGTGTTGTTGTTTTTTCTCTGGGGGTACTTCATTGTTCCTTACGAGAAATATGGGTGAGGCACAGCAGCCTCAAGAGCAGTGCTACTTGATGTGTGCGGTATTTTCGTGTGTCCAAAGAATGGTATGACTGCCAGTGTTTGGGACTGTTTTTAACATGCACACAGACACGATGCTGATGCATACGCTTGCACACGGGTGCTGTATTCTGTTACTATTAATTCTGTGCGGTTTTTAAGAAAGTAATTACTGGCAAAAAATTGTGAAGAGACGGGGAAGGCGAAGGGGGGAGTTTGTATGCAAGGTTCCAGACAAGTAAAAAATGTGGGGTTTCCATGGAAAAACTTTTTGAGGATCGTCTCCCCTTGTTACCACAATGCCGTGCGCGCCACGTCCGCAGCCGCCATTAGACCTGAACGTGGAAGTGTAGCAGACGCACTAAACAACCAAGATGAATATCTTCAGGCTCGTCGGGGATATGTCCCATCTTTTGGCAATTATTTTGCTTTTGTTGAAGATGTGGAAAACTAGATCTTGCGCAGGTATGGATGCTCAAGTAATAAGATATTGCTTGCAAACATTAGTTTGTTCTCCACAGTAACCGCTATGCCGGTTGGATTGTTGACACTTGTTCAACCGATTTCTGCGATTGGAAGTGCTAACACTGTAACAGGAAAATCATGTCTGACCTCACGAATTTTTAAAGGAAAGTGGTTGATCTTATTGTTTTCATACATTTTAGTGCTGTTCGTGTAAGGTCATCGGATGGGGCATTTTAGTAAAATCTCCAGAGTGCAATCACTTGTGGTTGCCCAGACGGGAGTCTAAATAAGTTAGACGTTTCAATTTTGCTCCCGCACCCCCGAGGCGGTTTCTGCACCTGACACGTATGCATGCACGTTCACACACCATAGCGTCCCATCCGAGATGCTATCAGTGCAATATTCTGAAAATGATTAAGGCATACAATCAGAATATATGCGATGGTCAGTAGTTGACTAGTTCGCTAATTGATAATTGACAAGCTAGGCATAGCCAGGAAGAGCTGGATCCTGCAGATTGCACACATAAAGAAAGACACGTGTGACTTACAAGCTGCACATGCCGCCAGTTTTTGCCCTCCTATTTTGTCCATGTTCCAACACGGCTAAAGAGAAAAGAGCATGAAACATAAGTCAGTCAGACAATAGTCAATAGTGTCTTATGCCAATGTTGTTGTTATGTGACATATATTGACCCCAGTAACACTTTGGGAAACAGTTACTGAACTTACTCAGTTACTGTAGCAGTTATCAGAAGCATTAACACCACTGTCATTGGTACTGTGGATTATCTTCTGAAGATGCTTAGCCAGAAATTCAGTTCATGAACTCTGGTAATTATACTTATAGATTCACATGTGGTTGCAATTTGTTAAAATGAAAAAACAACAGCTCTTGTTCAAGTTGTTACTTTATATTTATAAGAAATTCATTGAAACACTAAGCTGGTTAGTGGTTTTTAATGCCCAGTTAAGTGTATAGGTCACGTCAGGGCAACACTAAGAAAGCAAACTGAACTCACTTGTACGTTGATGTGATAAGTTCAGTTTAAACTTTAAAGTTGTTTCATTTTCAGTTGAATGTTGCTTGGGAATTCTCTTTTTGTGCATTACATAGTTTGTTTTTTGTTTCGCTTTTTCTCAGATAAAATGTTAAAATAAATAATTCAGAGATTGCTTCAGAGTTCAACTTTATTTTTTTTATTTTTTTTAAAGCATGGCGCTTGTGCAAATATCTTACAGAAATGCATTAATTAACAAGATCAATATCTACTCTACTTTATGTGTATGTGTGTGCATGCATGTGTGTGATCTGAAGGGTGAACAATACACAACCAAACATGAAGCAAACAAAACAGGTTGTATTTGAAATTAAAGGGTTGTATACATGAACTATTCCTGACCGTAAAGACTTGAGTCAGAGTGTTTGACATTCCTGACTGTAAAGACTTGAGTCAGAGTGTTTGACCAACTCTTCATGCACTGTTGATCATACTGCTCCAGTTACAGAATGCACTACCATGCAGCCTGCCTGTCTACATTGGAGGTTGTTTTCCTGATTGCTGGTGCCTCAGTCTCACTCTCTCAGTTGTTCAGTACTTGTAAATTTTGTAAAGGGCACCTGTCCCAGAATATGTGAACAGTTATAAAGTTTCGATTGCTCGGTTGCTGTCACCTGTAATGCTTTATTGTTTGACCTGAGAGTGAGACAATGAGTTATTTGGGCTCAGCGTGTTTTTGTTACAAATTTAGAATACTACATTAAACCCCCACACACAAGGACACACACTCACACATATTGCAATAACAATACATGCAGCATGCTACTTTTCTGCTAGCTGTCAAAGGTAAAGAATACTGTTGTAAATTTTGCATTATATTCTCAAACATCAGTTTATTTTTCAGTTAGAAGTTTTACAAACTCTAATACTAGTAATAGCAGTTTACAAGTAATATGACATCCTTCCTCTAACCCTGCCATAACTCATTAACTGGTTATGCCATAGGTCTTTGATTAAAAAAACTGTCAACTAACTGACAGTGACAGTGTTTCATTTATGCTGAAATGGCAGTATGTTTGTGACAGGCACCTCAAATTATATATTCTTGAATTATTATTTTTTTAATGTATCTGTAGCCACTAACATTGTAACAATGCTTTTTTTTTTTTTTTTGCTTTAAAAAAAACAAACTAAAATCATTGAAATCAAAAACAAGGTGAAGCTTTTTCTTTCTTTTTTTAACCTGGGGTAGAGGAGACCAATGTTTAAGTGCATGCTTCAGTGCATGTTTCTTCCACAGTCTAAGTACCCAAACGTTTTGCAAATTTTACTGTGTCAGCACCCTCCATACAGTTTGCAAAAAATGAGACGTAATGGGCAATTTTAGTAGACAAATGCATACATGTGCCCATGAGTAGTGCTCCTTCATTTTAGTCTGTAACCAGTTATGACAGAGTTTGGAGGAGGGTTGCCACAAAATGAGACTTTGAGTTTGAGTGTGAACAAAACATTGTTCATTTCTTATAAATGTTTGTTCTTCATGCTGATACTGATAGGTTTTAAAAATACATGGTACACTGACATTCCTTGTACACATGGTCATTTGATGGACCACTAAATTACCAAGCCATAGGTGATACCCTCTAATTTAGCTTTTACATTTACACATGTATCAGACTGTTAATACCATTGTATGTTTTCTTGCAATCTCTGAATGCGCTGTTGTTGTTTTTTATTACTTACGATTTATAATATTCTGTTGCTAGAATTTCTGAAGCGCTGAGATTTGTGTCTAGTGCTGTCAAAAAGTATTGGTATGTCTAGCACTGCCACTAACACTAGTGCAGTAGTACTATGTCTCTATTACTCTTACTGTATTAGTAATACTATTCACACAGTGGTGGATCTGCTTTCAGTTAGAAGTCTATACTTTAGTATCATATATATAGTAATAGTAAGTAATAGTATTAGTAATGATTTGTACTGAAGTTAACCGGTATTCAGGAACAAGGTGCATGACCACACACCTTCAGTAATGGAGCTTTACTTTAGGTTTAGTTTCACACAGTTTGGGTGAAACATTTTCCCATGCCAGGCTTAACTAGGCATTTAAAATAAGTTATTTCTGAAATGGATACATGTGTGCAGGCATCTCTGGCAAGTCACAGATCCTGTTTGCAATGGTCTTCCTGACCCGTTACCTTGATTTATTCACCACCTTCATCTCACCTTACAACACCATCATGAAAGTTTTCTTCATTGGCTCTTCGCTCTTCACTGTCTACCTCATGTACTTCAAGTTCAAGGCCACCTATGACTCCAATCATGACACTTTCCGCATGGAGTTCTTGGTTGTTCCTGTGGGTGGACTGGCTTTCTTGGTCAACCATGAATTTTCTCCCATGGAGGTAACCCTTTGTTTTGCATTTGGTCCCTAAGTTTAATGGATATTTTTGTTTGTTTATTTGGTTTTAATTGCAACAACAAAAATCAAAGCAGTACTTGCATGAAAACTTGATTTTTCTCTCTCAGGACAAAGCCTAATGAATGTGAATTGTTTTGTTATAAATATCGAAATTCATTATTGTTACAGAGACTGATAGTGATAGAGTACTTTCATCAGTTCATTTTGAGCACTGAGCATGTTGTTATGTAGACTGATAGAGTACTTTCATCAGTTTGCTTTGAGCACTGAGCATAATGATGATAATCCTTTGCTTGTTGAGCACTGCACTAGCAGTGTAGCTGTAGAGCACAGTGTAATGTATTACATTACAGGGAGTCATTTAATTATGTAATGTTGATTCGTAAACTACAAAATGATAGGGCACAAAATGCTGCCACGTTTACAGAAGATGCTTGATTCTGATGAAGAATGTCCAATTCAAATGGCTTAGGTAGACCATCTGCTTTAGAAAAAAATGTGTACTTCATACCAGTTTCAGTGCGGTGTTATTTGAAGGGCACAGTGGCATTTAGAAAGTTGAAAATAAAAGTTGTGTTTGCCCAACAAGCTTGTACTGTTTCAGTCTTAGGGATGTGATCATCAACAGAGTACAAGCAGTGTACATTTTCTTGTAACTTACATTTGTTTATAAAGTATATGTCACTAAGTTACCAAGGGAAGTAACTATGTTTCCTACCTTGAATAGGCATAATTTCCTTGGATGTCATCAATAATTAGTGTGAAACTCACATTTGTACAAGGTCTGAGGGTGTAAAAGACTTCTGGAAAAAGCACTTTGCTGGAGTTGACTGCTCAGTTTGGAGTCTTGTAAACACTAGTTACAGATTCTGTTTCTAGCAGTGTGGATTGCACTGTGTGTATACAGATCCTGTGGACTTTCTCCATCTACCTGGAGTCAGTGGCCATCCTGCCCCAGCTGTTCATGGTCAGCAAGACTGGTGAGGCGGAGACCATCACATCTCACTACCTCTTTGCTCTGGGCTCCTACCGTTGCCTTTACATCTTCAACTGGATCTACCGCTACTACTTCGAAGGCTTCTTTGACTTGATAGCCGTTGTGGCTGGATGTGTTCAAACCATCCTCTACTGCGACTTTTTCTATCTATACATCACCAAAGGTTTGTAGTTCGATTGATTACTCTCTGAAACTTTGTAAAGGTCGAGACAATCCAGAATGTCTCTGTTGTAGGTGTAGGTGTCTGTCACTCACGCACCTGCATGTGCAGACACACACACACACACAAAAGGGGGGTGGGGGGCAACCCTGGGGAAGACGGGTACACATATGACTTAGTGCCAAAAGGTGTGCATGAAAACAGGACAAAGGGGGTGGAAAATAAAGTTGATGATACATTGAAACTAGCTGTGTTTTTAGAATGTGCACAATGCTAGGAAAGATTTCTTAAAAGCAAAAGATAAAAACTTGTGCACTTTTGGAGATATTTGCTGACAAAGGTCATAAAAGGCCGCATGTTGTACATCAGATATTACAACATGCATAGTTCATTGTGTCTTCAGTTTTGCACAAGTATGCACAAAATCAAGTCACACTATTAGTGCACATCTCCCCTACTATGTTTGTGCCAAATTTTGTACACTCATATAATTTAACACATGATTGTGACATGTTGATTGTTGCAATATCTGATGGGTGACATAAACCCATAACTCAACATTTTTTTATATAACAAGTAACACACCCTTTCATGCAATATACTATAATCAGCCATACAAGTGCATGCAAAAACACAGTGAGAAGATTTTTTCTCAGTTTGCATTTAATAACAAGTCATAAAAATTAAATGAAACAAATTTCTGTATTACATCAGTATTACAACAAAATAACATTTCCCCAATTTTTAGCATAGAAAACATTCAGTTTGCTTAGATCAGTCTAACAAAAACAAATAACAATTAAGTCCAGACCTATGTCGGACCACTGAAGGAGACTACAACACACCTTTCGATGTTTCCGAACAAAGACACGCCATGCGGCCGGGAGAATGAAGGCACTCAGGAATGGTCACATGACGTTCCGGATGTTGTCGATAAAAAAGAGGCTGCTTTCTCGTTTGTTTTGTACAAAATTTTAGATATCTTGTAGGGACGTCGGATATTACAACAATATCAAACGATCGGGGAAATATTCTTCAGATTTCATGCAAAACTTCGCTGAAAAAAACGAGTATCGCTGTGTAGTGCAAATGCATGGATTGGAACACACGCAAAGTTTCTGGTGATTCCGAAGCGATGCTGTCGTTTTTCGGTTGTTCAAAGTTTTCAGTTCGAGTTTGCAACACATCCAATGTACATACAGGGCAAAAATTCATGATCAATTGATCGAAAATACAACTATCGTGAGTGTTGATGTTATATTATCCGTATAAAATGATGTTTTCCGCGTACAAATCAGTGATTGTTTCTCCATGTGCTTGCGATTTGTTTGTAAGCAAAGTGACGAAAATCACTTGGTACATGGATGTCTGTTTTTGGCGGTCATTTTTCGGTGCTTTTTCAGTGTGTGATGACAGTATCTTGAAATCAACCACAGCCTGGTTGCTGAAATTATCTGTACTATATATTCATTCATTCATGCAAGTACACAACACAACATTTCAAATAAAAACAGTTTTCAACAATGTTTTATTTTCAACTGAAGTGCATAACCCCTGCATGCGCACCTTTTGGCACTAAGTCATATACAGAGTCACAAACACACAGTCTTCACTCAAAGGTTAAAGGACAAGTCCAAGGTTAGGGGTGATTTTTGACATGATTTCTGTTAAAACTCGCTGAGAACGATCATGTGGGTGAAACTGTGATCTGAGGGTTATAAATGCACGGAAAAAAACATTTTCTGTCGTACCAAAAGCGTCACTACGGCGCCCAAATCATGTGACTATATGCCTACTACATCACTCTGGGGAGTTGCTGCAAAATGGCCAACTCGAGCTCTGAAGACGAAACTGATACTTTGCCTGAGAGACCCACAAGGATACAGCTGTATCATTTTGAGCCTGTCAGGCAGGATTTTGAAAGAGTACCGGAACATCGCGTCAGCTTCAAAGCAAACCCCATGTGGTATTCCATGGGGTTTGCGAAATCGCACTCACTGAAGTGCTCGCTACACAAATGGGCGTGATGCGGCGCAGCAAGAAAGTCAGCTCGTTTAAATTGTATAAATTTAATCCACTTTTGCCTCACTGCGGGTCGATTGCGTGGGAGCTCGTGCATTGTTATACCTGGGGTTGTCTGCGAATTGTTACAGTTCGCAGCAACACAGTAGGCCAGCATAGTTAACTTTTTTGTCGACCACACGCATACACAGTTTACTGAAGAATCTAAGATGGCAACCGCACTGACTCCCCAGACTGACGTCACTTCTGGTAGTCTCGGCCAGCCTACAGAAAATAAAATCAATTAAAAACCCAATTAAATATTTTTTTACATTTTTTATTTCATTAAATCTGAAACAAATGACTCATTTGTCAATCATTTCGATGGTCATTTTGCATACTTAAAAACCTTGGACTTTTACTTTAAGCTTCTTCAGACAGAACAGCGTGACCATGTACTGTAATATTGGCTTAGCTTAACGTGTGAATAGTAATAGTAATTATAATGAAGTATCAGCTTTAGGGTTGTCAGGGAAATGTATATATTTATTAAGTAGTATGAGTAGACAGTAGTAGTACATTTAATTACGTGTTTCAAAATTCATATAGATCTTCTCAGTCTAGAGGAATGCATAATACAGTGGTCCATCATGTGTCTTGTCAGTAATAATGGCTGTTGCAATGGTGTTTCAGTTTTGAAGGGGAAGAAACTGAGCTTACCAGCCTAATGCCGGTGAATGCAGCAGCAAACATCGGTGAAAATACAGAGCGGAAAGGGGTTTCCTTGGCCACAAGTCCAGCTGCTCATCATCATCACAGACTGCTGCCATGGCATGCTACAAGACGTTCTGAACTTTGGTGGAGGATCAAGTCTGGTTAGGGTATGTGGAAACAGGTTAGAGCATAGTAAGTCCAGGCTTTCCCAGCAATGAAAGAGACCAGACTGGAGCAAGATGTATGTGAAGCTTTGATGGGGAAAGATCATAGGGTTTTTTGGCTCTCCTATGGCTATGCTGATTGTTGCAGAAGTGGTGTTTTTGGTTTTTATTTATGCTGCAGTCTCAGTCACCAACGCCAGTGTTTCATCACATCATTGTATTATTGTCTTGACCTGTTTTTCAAGAACTATCTTTTACCGTGTTCTTTGGACATGCTTCACAACCCCTCTGCTTGTCTCTCCTCCTAAACTCTGCCCTTTTTAATGTTTTTTTTCTGCTCAGACTTATTTCGTTGCTTTTTTCATGTCAACACTCAGTCATTGCATGCCGTACATAGATTAGACAGATATTAGCAAGTTATGTTTGTGGAGACATGTATTGTTCTGTGTAGAAACTGTTTTTTTGTTTAGTTTTTTACAGATTTGTGTTTATCTTCATTATTTCATGTTCAGGCAGACTGTGGTTGTTCTACTGTTAACCTAGTGCAACAACTTGTACAGACATCAAAACTGTTCATGTCTTGGTATGTTTGTTGGAGTGGGTCTAAACTGCTCCCGATATCTCATTAAGGATGTGTTGTGTGCGGACGTATTATTAAAGTGTGTGCATCTGGTCCTCATCACCTGTCATCATTGTCCATGGTCATATGGTTCTGCATGGTTTGTGCATGTATAGCTGGGTGTTTGTTTTTTAAATCTTTTATCTTTTTCATTGGGTGAAAGTAATTTGGGTTGTGGTAGAAAGGGTATTTTCTTTCTTTTCATTATTTTTTTCTGTTTGGCTGAATGCGTTTTGTATACATTTTTTTTCAGTTTAAATGCCATTATATTATGGTCTAACCATTGTATGGTCTCCATGTTCTTTTGATGTTATAGTTAAAAGTTGACAAGGTGCTTTCTCCTGCTTTTGTTTTGTTCTCTCAATTTAAAGGTGATAAATATGCAGCATTTTTCTTTTTGTTGCAAGTTTGTGTCAGCATGCCCTCTCCCAATTTTCAAGAGGGACTGTTATAAGCTGTTTAGAAGTGTGGGGTGGGGGATCTTTTGTAAGTAATGGAAGGGCATTTTTTATGAAAATGTCATTGTGCTTTGGAATTCCCACCCCTGATATCACATTGGTAGTAGAGTTTGGAAAACGCAAGTGATCACAAGAAGTGAAAGAGAGTAGTTTCCCTTGCTACAGTTGGTTCAGTGAGTGCTATTCACGTTTTCATAGTGAACTTGAGGATGTATTTTTGCATCTGCAACAGAGAAAAAGTGGGGAGGTAAGTACTCTATTTGCCCCCTTGATTATGATTGGTTTACTCTGTTTAAAATTTGGAGATTTTTTATTATAATGATATAGAGCTAATTATAGTTGATACAGCACAAATGTGTACATTGCAAGTTTAAAACACTGGAAGAAAACATGTTTGTGTGCTTACCAAAAGAAGAAGAAGAAAAAATGGTTTGCAGCAGTGGTCTGCATAAAAGTTAAAGCATACCGTATGAATACTCTTTAAAAAACATTTTTTATTTTTTTATTTTAAATTTAGTCATAATTGAGGGTTGCCTGCAGGATCTCCCATATCTCCTTGTTCTTTTTCTTCACTTCAGTGTTTCACAGAGAAATATACCAAATGAGCACTTGTGTAACATATGCATAGGCCAGGCAGAAATCAAGGAAATGTGGACGCGACTAAAGCCAGTTTAAAAACACCAGATGGATGGAGGCTTCTGGACGGGCCTCATCCAGCCTTCCACAGCAGCTTTGAAGGCTGTGGGAATGTCAGCAGATGATGATACTTATGGTGGATGGCAAGGTGGGTGGATGGTGGCAGTTGGCCTTTTTGAAGATATCGTGAGGTACCTTCAGTTGGATTCTGATCTACAGCTAGTACAAGGCCACTCATTATTTACTGCCAGATCAAGGTGGTTTTGTCAGCATTTCATCTGTCTTGGGGGTTTCCAACTGAAGTAACAAGGGAGATGCTGGTTCTGGCAGGCAACCCTGGATACATTTGTACGCATTTTGTTCACAGGGTGGTATGCATGTGAATTTGTACTCAGCAGTCAATTTTCTACTGACGTGAAAAATGAAGCAGAGCTGAGATGGACAGTGTAACTGTGTGCTGACTGGTTGGGGGTGTGTGAGCCTTGCTGTGTTGAAAATAAAAGGCTTCATACATTCATGTTTTCCTCTGGTATGGTGTGTAACAAGACCTCTTTTTACCCCTTTTCTGGAATTGTAACCACACTGTTAGTAGTTATCAGCTTTTGAATGGCCTTTTTTTCTTTTCTTTTTTTCACATAGCCATGTTTAGACAGAAAAAAATGCATTTCAGAAGATTGAAACCTTCATGCTTGAACTAATATCATGTGCGACTTTGAGAATGCCCATCATTCTTGAGTGAAAGTATGTATACATTGTGTCCATGGGTGTTTGATCAAAGTATACCTGTTTAAAAGCTGGATGAAAGGTCTTGATGCTGGTGCAAAACAAAGATAATATGTGCAGATTGAAACCTTTGCACATTGGATTGTCCCTTGCACAATGCCTTGGAGCTTCTAAAGTATGATTGGTCAGTTTAGTTGGGCCAGCTTTCAGCTGAACAGAGAATAGAGTGTCTGCTGTTCCCTCCAGAATAATAATAACTATGTTTGTGTAAAGCAGGTAAATATTTCATGTGCGGTCTTGTGTGCTTCCTGGTATTTCTCTCGCTCTCTTCATCTTTTTTAGTTTTTTGTTTATCAAAGAACATCAATATTATACCAATTACAGTTCATTCAATAATTTGTTAAGACAGTTTATGAGAGTACAAAATTTTGATTCTGAGTGCAACATTTTAAATCAGAAACTTGCCTCAAGTTCGTAACAAACAAGTTTTAATTTCTCTTGTTTGTTGGTGTTTGTTTGTCTAAAAACAAAAAGTTTATGCTTTCTTTTTGAAATAACAACCACACATGTTTTCATCAATGCTAGTGCCACCTGGTCCAGACTAAAGTGAATCTTTTGTTGCCTTTGCAGAAAACGGTGAAGTGGAAGTGAATACTCACTTATTGGCTAATTCAATGAAGCAGTAGAAAAGTCGTTTATGATTTGCTTCCCTTTTTCTTCTTTTTTATCGTTCAAGCCTGAAGTTATAGCAAGTGCAACCATTTCAACAGATGTCAGCAGCACATTCTTTTTGTAAATATCCTAATGTGTGGTCAGACTGTTATTATCTAACAGCTTTCTGTGTTTGTGGTTTATTTGCATGTACAGTGTACTGTTACACGTGTATTTCTGTTATCTAACGTGCTTAGATTGACAGCAAAAGCAAAGAATGCCCCCGTTTTGAATGGAGAACATGGGTAATCATATATGCATGTTGAAGTTTAAGTGAGATGCGTTGACCCAGAGCTTCCTCATGGAACTTGAAGGGTGACGGACTGTCAGATGAATAAAGTTCTCATTTATATTTTAGAGTGAACTTTGTGTATGATGTGAATGAATCCTTTCTGTTTCTAAGTGTGTATGTGTTAAAAACAAAACAAAACAAAAACAATGTCACAGCGAGGATGAAGGAAGGACAAGGTGGTGAAAGGCAATTAAGATGAAAAAAATTGATTTCAGCTGCTGCTTAAAAGAAGCAGTAGTGTCTTTTGCTTTGTGAAGCATGCCAATGGCCTGTTTCAGAACTGCAGAATGACCTTGTGTCTAAGTGTTTTTTGTTCATGGTCTTGATACGTAATTTGGAGATGCTCAGTCTGCACATGGAAGAGGAACAGATAGAAGAAGGTGGATTGTGGGGAAGACAATGTCCTATATTGTGGCACAGTTTTATGCACACATTGGTACACAAGACATGGGGACTTTGTACTTGATTTGTTTGGAGGTGGGTAACCAGTGCAGTAATGTGATAACAATGCTTAGTTCAGCCCGTGGTAGTTCTGGCTACAGCAGCTCATTTATCTTAAAAAAGTTGACCTTCAAAATGTCTTTTATAAATTTATTAACAGATGCATTCAGGTTCAGAACAATGTTTTGACACTCCTAAGTTTACACAGTTACAGACAAAATGTACACAGTTACAGACAAAATGTACACAGTTACAGACAAAAGGAGGAAAATCATTAAAAGTACTCTTCACATTTACAGTCTTTTACTCCAAAGCAATTTTCATCCTAGCTACAGGAAGACAGTATTCACAACTCTGTTAAAACTAAAACCATTGTTCAAACATCTTGACCCATATATACATATCACAGTCACAGCAAGTCATTATGAAACAACAGATGACATGTACATTGTTTGCAGTTGTTAATGTCTTCACAGTAATATTTTGGAGGATAAGTAACTTGATGTTTTGAAGGACATGACCAAGATGTGAATGCTGGGACTGTATCAAAAAGACATCATCATCCTGTAAGCTTCAACAGTACTCTGTCAGTTACCATCAGGTGTGGTCTTGCACAAATATATTCTCTGACAGCAGTGACTGCAGCTTGGAGACATGCTGTTGTTGCTGTAAAAGAGAAAACAAATCCATTTTTAGATACAGAATTACTAAGCATCTTTCAAGCATAAACACTACAGCCCCCTTAAATTGATAAATTAATCTATGCAAACTTGTGATCTGAAACAATGGGCCTCGAGTACTTGTGCAGAATCCACAAATGAAGGGAGTTAATTAGTGCTCAAAAGACACTGCACAAACACCAGGAAAGACCTGAATTGCCCACTGTAACTCTCAGTCTCACCTGGCATGTGAGTAAATACAAGGTCCACAAACTCCACCACAGGTATATAGCTTCAAATAGGTAGGTAGTGTTGCTTAATGTCCTCAGATGTCAGTTGACATATTAGGGACAAGCTGAGACCAATGCCGAAGCATGGTTCAATATAGCTTTACGTCCACGGAAACCAGAAGGCTCGTTAGGACGGACGGCCACCTCGACTCTCACACAGCTCCTGAACTATGTAGCTTCAAATGTACTTTGGGTGGAATTTATACCTTTTGAGTTTTAGCCCTGATATAAGCCTTTGTGGTTGACTGGGCTCAAAGCACCAACTAACTAACTAACTAACCTTTTGAGTTACTGGAGGCAATGCAGGTCTTCGTTGTGCTTGTGTGATGTCTTTCAAGTGCTGATTAACTCCCTTCGTCAATTCTTTTTCATCAAATTTAGTTTTAAATGCCAAGGCAGGATGAAATTCACACATGAAGCGTAAGTGCTCTCAAAATTAAATTCATGCTAAACTATTTATACGCTTTTTTACTCTGTGTAAAGCATTGCTTTCCTGCACTGATAAAGTCTGCAGCTTCTTGATGAAAATAACTAAAACAATGCAACAAGGACAATGGCAAAGATAGAAAATCCATCTGGGATTACATTTTTAGAGTTCTAAAGCAACCAAGCAGACCTGGATGATGCCATCTGATCAGGTTTCCAGTAAAAGCAGTTGGGAACAAATGTCTTGCCAGTGCCAGTAGAAAACAGAGCAAACACTCACCTTGAGACGTGTGTCTCTGCTGCGAATGCTGATGACTCCATTATCCAACGTCTCATCACTCAATACAACTGTGTAAGGCACTCCCAACTCATCATTCCTATACAAACACAAAATTTCACCAAAGTCGTACTGCCATGTTTTTTTTCTCTGATGCAAGATGCTGATTGTATCAGCTATATATATCCACTAAATAAATTTATAGATTGTTTTTTGTTTGTTTTTAGCAGTAAAACATGAATGGGAGGTGATGCACAACACTTGGTGAACCCATGATCTGGGCCATTCACATACTGTAAGATTTTTGTGAGTGTATAATCAGTGTACAGCTCTTGTCAAAGCAAACTGTAATATTTTTGTTTCTTTTTGTGTACATACCAAAAAATGAATAAGAAAAAAAGAAGAATGAGAAGCAACTAGTTTGATCTTGACCTGAAAATGACTGAACTCCAACCTTTGACAACAAGAGAAAGTTTTACACACAGTGACTACTCCTGTCTACCTGCAGCTACCAAAGGTTTGCACAAATGCTGGTACACCAAATCCATTGCAACAGCATACCTCTTGTATTGGGCATCCATGGCACCTGCACTTCCAGGAGAGCTCAGGACAGATATGCCAGCTTCCCGCAGCTCCTTGGCAACATGTTCAGCAAGTACTCGCACTTCACGTGACTTTGACCCTGTCACCGACATTGCCACCTGGTACGGTGAGAGTAGCGGGTGAAGCTGTAACATCTGCAACAAAAACACACTGATTTCAAACTCTTTCTGACCAGTATTTGCCAATACTAAAACAACTGAGGCCATTTTGCAATGACTTTCTTCAAAAACATTTTTAGTACTATTCGTCCTTTTGGCTGATATAACTGTCGAGGTTGACTGGGTGTTAAAAGTCAGTGACTATCTTTTTTTCCTCTTTCTTTAAGGGCCTCATTGTCCCTTGCAGGAAATTTGAGTCGCCTTACCTGGGTATGGCACAGCAGCTGCAAGAGCAGCAGTACAAATTCCTATCAGTGTGTGCAGTATTTTCATGTGCCCAAACAATGGTATGGCTGTCGGTGTTTGAAATTTTTAATATGTGTACAGATTTTAATGTGTGTGATTGCACATAAGGGCTGTAAGGACACCGTAAGAGAGTCTGCACTGAAAGTTGACTCTGGGAGAAAATTCCTTGCTGTGCTGGGCACTCAAAACAGTGACAGTACTGTGCCTTGGCTTTTCAGTCAGACACTCTGCCAACTGAGCTATTCCCGCCCCTATCTACCTGGGTGAGGCCACGGGAGCTGAAAGAGCAGCGCTGCCCAGTCCTATCAGTGTGTGCACTGTTTAGAATCAACACACAAGGGATTTAATTAGTGCTTGAAATACATAACGCAAGTACAATAACAAATACCTAAGTCGCCTACAGTAACTCTCACTGTTTTGTAAAATTGTGCAATGTTTAACTGTTTACCGGTCATGAACTTTGGTTGTCCCTGTGGCAGTTTGCAATTAGCAATGCATGCATAACCAGCACAGGTGTGAAACTGAGAACAACAGCCATCTTCTCCAAACACACTGTAACGCTGCCTTTATCCAGGATACAAATCATTACCTCATACCTGTCTAGTAGCCTGAGCTGAATCTGAGAAAGTAAAGAACAAAACCATTTCATTTGGACACTGGAATAAACATAAAACTGTCACCAAGCACATGAAGTCCAGTCTTTCAAAGTTGGTGATCCTGAGTTTGCACACCGACTTCATAGTGATCTCCTGCTCAAAACCTGTACTTCAGTGGCAAGCAGAAGCATCATATTTTGAGTACTTGAAAGTGATGTGCACAATAAAAGATTGCATAATTTTGTACGTCAGCAATATGCAGGAATGAAAGTGCAAACTGACCCGGCCCCTCCTTTACCCAACACACCCTTTAAGAAAACTAACAGTTTATACTTACCAAGTGAACATCCTGAGGCTTTGGTGCAGCACCTTTTCTCTTCAACTCTTGTTCTCTGTAGGCATCAGTGAGGAAGACTGACATACACTGCTCAACACTTGTTTGGCACTCTATGAGATGTGGATGAAATGATTTTTGATGATAGCGTCCCTGAAACAAGTTGCTAGAGCACTTTAAATGGGCAGCTCAGTTTTTACTTTATATTATCAGAATTTTATAGTACATCAAAACAGTAGAAAATACCATTCTGGTTTCGCAGCACACACCACTGTATCATGTTAAAAGAGGTTTGCGGGAAATGGAGTTGAATGACCAGGAATGGTAGCTTTTAGAACAGTATAAGCAAGAATTTCTGGCAATAGGAAAAGCATATAAAGCTATATTCTGACTTACTCTGGGGGCTTACTCGCTTAACAAAAGGCACACATGATAGCTCTACATTCTCAGCAGACGGCACTGTATCTGTGGTACTGTACTGTGGAGCTTCTCAATACAAAATTGTCATAAAATATGATGCTTTGCAATATGCTTATGATCTATATATACATATATATATATATACATTCACCTGATAAGAGATTCCATTCTGGGCCTCCATCTGTCGCAAAGGTGTGTCGCCAAGGTTACAGATACTTTCCACAGTTTCCGTGCCCCAGGGAAAGGTATAATTAATCACTGCCTGGCCATTTTTCTCCACACCAGGCTGGTTCTTGTTAGATGATGTGGAGCTGCTGAATTTGGATGGGTTGGTGGAAAACTGTCCAGAAAGAAAAACAAGATGAAAGAACTAGACATCTGGGTCTAACAACATTCCTCACTGGAACATTGACAACCAAGCTAAATCGGTGTGGTCATTGTCATACTGATCTTTGGTAATAGAACTGTAAAGCAAAGGTTACAGTCGTTCATTCAGAATTGCATGTGACATGAGTGCAGCGAGTCTGCTCAAGAGCAGAAAAAAGTACTATATAAATAACATTCCTCACTGGAACAGACAACCACGCTAAATCAGTGTGGTCATTGTCATACTGATCTTTGGTAATAGAACTGTAAAGCAAAGGTTACAGTTGTTCATTCAGAACTGCATGCGACATAAGCGCAGCAAGTCTGCTCAAGAGCAGGAAAAAAAGTGCTATATATGAAAGTGATCAATAAGAACAAACTACATTGTAACTTAATCAGGATCCCCTACTACTTCCCCATGCCGAAACAAGAATATAAACAAGCTAAAATACTTTCTTTCTGGGTGCACAGTGAACACTTTCTTGCAATTCATCACTTTGAAAGCCCTGAGAAGCATTATACTTCAAAAGCCCTAAGAAGTACAATACTTTAAAAGCCCTGAGAAGTACCACACATTAAAAGCCCTGAGAAATACAATACTTTAAAAGCCCTGAGAAGTACCATACTTTAAAAGCCCTGAGAAGGACTATACATTTAAAAGCCCTGAGAAGTACCACACATTAAAAGCCCTGAGAAATACAATACTTTAAAAGCCCTGAGAAGTACCATACTTTAAAAGCCCTGAGAAGGACTATACATTTAAAAGCCCTGAGAAGTCCAATACTTTAAAAGCCCTGAGAAGTACCATACTTTAAAAGCCCTGAGAAGGACTATACATTTAAAACCTTGAGAAGTACTATACTTTGAAAGCCTTGGGAAATACTATACTTTTAAACTTAATAAAACCAGGAGAAGTACCAACAACAACAAAAACAAACAAGACAGAGAAAAAAGGAGCTAATGCCCTGTTTGCTGTACCTGTCTCCACCAGCGTAAGCGAAACCTCAACCAGTAGTCGAGGACCTGGGTGACGTTGACAGGGGGTGAATAGTGCTGAAGGAGTAGTTGCGTCTCGCTTAAACCACTGCGGGGACACAGACACAAGGTTCACACTGAGTATCATTAGCAGACCAAGCTGTAAATCCATCCTTCACCCTTTCCTTAGTAAAAAGGTTTGCACTGCTGGTTCCATTTCTATCAAAGAATAGCGTTAAACTAAAGAAAGGTGAAAACAAACCAGAAAAGTTTGTTTTAAGAATTTCAGTTCTCACAAGAATGAATCAAATGTTGGAAACTGAGCAAAATGCCCTAAATGCAAATGGGAGGCACTTTGTCAAGGACATCATATATGACATCTTATACAGAAATGGGAAGCACTTTTTCATATATGACATCCTTCTGACAAATGGGAAGCACTTTTTCAAGGATACTATACAATACAATGTAACTTTATCGGTAAATGTCAATGTAATTGCACAAGGAATGTTTTGTGGTGCCAAGTGCGCTCATCACACTCACGCCAATCATAAAACAACAAATTAAATCACAATAGCAATGGCAAACATTGGACTTTTTGGGGTAAAATTTAAAAGTTATTTGACGATTTGTAAATAAATTCATGATCTCCAACCCACATTAAGGCCGTACATTATGACATCAAAACTGCCTCTTTAAGAGACCTGCCATATGACATCCTATAGGCAAATGGGAAGCATTTTGCCTAGGAGTAGGACGTCCTATACAAATAAGAAGCACTTTGCCAAGGACATCATCTGATATCCTGTAGACAAATGGGAATCATTTTGCTGAGGACATCATCTGACATCCTATATCGACAAATGGAAAGCACTTTACGAAGGACATCACATGACATCCTATACAAATGAGAAGCATTTTGCCAGCCATCATATGACATCCTATACTCTCAAGAAATGCGATGCACTTTTCAAAGGACATATATAATAGGATGTTCTCTGGGCAGAAAATGGATTAATGACAAATATTCCACCCAACTGAACAAAAACGCTAACAGAAGAAAACTAAAACAGCAAGCAATTCAGCAACTGGCAAATGGAGAGCTTTTGTATACATTACATGTATGCTAGTCACTTGCAACATCAGCATACAAACTGCCTGCAGGTCTATATGCTCTTTCAGTCTTTGTTTTAGAATATCTGCAATTCAGCTTTTGCAATTGCAGTGTACAAACCAGGCTGGAAAAGCTGCAAACATACTTTGACAGAAGTTTGCTGCTGTCAGTACTGGACTCCTCAGCTGAACATCGGAAGCACTGGCCGCTGCTGGCTACCGAAACAGGCAGGTGACCATTGGTCAGTTTCAGTGCTGGGAGGTAGGATGCACAGCAGTCTGGAAACAAAATGTCAAAAGCAGCATTTGATATTCACATTATTTTTCAAGCTGGCATCCCATTTTCGATGGTGGGATGGTGGAAGGAGGGGGCAAGAGAGACAGAGAGAGAGTGTGTGTGAGAGAGAGAGGGCAAGAGTGTGTGTGTGTGTGTGTAAGACTAAGAGAGAGAGAGAGAGAGAGAGAACAAAAATATGTTTTCTTCAAATTAGAATGACTCAGTTTTTAAAAAAAACAATAAGATGTTTTGCCTGCTGGCACATTTTCAATAATGCTGGCACATTTTCAGTGTGAAACTTATTTTTTAGCGGAAAGAAATTGATTGAAATTACTGCTGCCCAAAGTTGGCAGCTTTGTGCTTTGTAGCTGAAAATTCCCATGCCCAGTAAAACATGCTGATAACAAAGCTCACCATGTGACAAATCTGATCTCAAACTGGTACCCTGCAGCAGAGACAGCTTTTCATTCTTTTTATCAGGCATCAGCACTTCAGCAAGTGGGACCAGTGGAGGATTCTCAACACAGAATGCATTAGGCTGTTCAAGCACTACCGCGTCCCACCTGGAACAAAACAATCCCACAGAAAACCAAACTCAGTGGCTATTTAATCATAATAACAGTAATGGGTACTTAGAGCGCATAACCCGTACTGGTCCTAAGCGCTTACAAATTCGTTAAATGTATAAATTTACTGACAACAAAGATTCAGTTCACGCACGCACTCACACACACATACACGTCTCAGGGTAATGGGAGTGGACTGAAGACAAGGTTTGTGGAAAGAGAAGGTTTTCAAGGAAGATATGAAAGAACTGACTGAGGTAGCATGATGGACAGAAAAAGGGAATTGGTTCCAGGTAGTTAAGAGCCTGGTAAGAAAAAGAGCGCTGACCATTGGACCTAGTGGACACATTTCACCAGTCAGTGATCAAACCAAACAAATTAACCAATATTTGAGCTCGTGAAGAATCATCTTTCCCTCTTTTGTTTTGTTTTGACAATCAGTCAAATAAAACAACAGCCAATTCACCTGACTGATTGCTAAAAAAATTCCCCGTAGTATATAATATTATAATGCTGATCTTAACCAGTAAAATACTGGAGATTACCAGCCAATGCACACTCTGGCTTCACCCAGTGATGGGTGAGAAAGTAGCACTTGTAACTATTCCCCTGTTCAACTATTTCCCACATGCTTGTACATGTACTTTTAATGCCATACATTCAAACTGGAAGGACCTGAGGGTGGGACTCAAACTCCAAGCACTGGTTTATAACACCCTTCCTCCAACCACTGCCATAGTTGATTACACTATAGGTCTTGAAAAACTGTCGGCTAATGAACAGTTTTTCAATGATGCTCAAACGGCAGTAAGTTTGTAACAGACAACCCAAATTATATCAAACGTTTCTATTATAACGGACCATGTTGATTATACCAGTGCAAATGAAACCAAAATCACTTGAATCAAGACGGAACTCAGTTGTTGTTTTTTACCTGGGGTGGATGCGTCTCTTGTCTACATGGGTGCTTGGGCACTATGTTTCTTCCACAGTCTTATTAGAACCCAAACCTTTCAGAGGGTGCTGACTGTGTCGGTGGACAGCTGCGTGGAGATAAAGAGTGCCCCTTCAGTGGCGTAACCAATTCTGGCAGAGTATGGAGGTAGGTGCCGGAAAGTGATGCTTGGAGTATAGATGGGACTGTGAGCTGTCGCCACATTCTAGGGCAAGCATGTAACTTGTTACTAGAAAACTTAAAGCCCCAAACACTTATGAATCTCACCACTGTTTTAGTATGTTTCTTCTCAGAAGTGCACCAAGTGGCCCAAAGCGGAAGAGCTTTTTCTGAAATCCATTGATGTTGATAGGAATCTCTTCAACAAAGCCGCGACAAAACAGAAGCTGGAGGAATTGTTTCACTCGAGGATCACCCATTACAACAGCTTGGTAGTCTCTGCAAACAGAAACATTGCTTAATTAGTTTTAAAAGGAAATTTGACAGACTACATAATTTGCAAAAAGCAATGTGCCTTTTTTATGTATAAACAATAATTTTACTATATAAATATGACCTTTACACTAATGCCATAATGGTTCATCATCCACATGCTCTGAAGTTACTAGACACTAGTTCACATCAATAACCACAACCAGTTAGTCCACTTGCATTGCCCTTCAGCTTTTTATTAACTTAATTATTCCATTGTTTTGGAGAAAAAGCTACTATTGTACTAACAAAGTCTGAATATTTGACATCTGATTATTGTTTCAGTTTCACCATGCAGTTCTATGCATTTGGTACACTATCAAGCATCATCTTGCTGCCTATGAATATGTTAGTCTAAATATCTCCCTTAACACATGCAAATGATTCAATTTTACATTAAAAGAGCTAAATCAGGAAAAACTACATAAACAAGAAAATACTACAGTACATTATGCAGTTTACACTGTTACTGTACTAATAGTGCTATTGGCTCAGTATGGGATTTTAGCACAGGCAATATGTTTACACTCTATCAGTCTATGTCTGCTGAAGGTCAGTGAGGGTCAAGTTAACCAAAACGGCCATTAACAGAAATGTGAACAAGCAACCCAGACGCACGTCTTCCCTGTCATTGTTTTTGGTTGCCTTTCACTCAGCATGGCTGAAATAAGCAAAAATAATGGGGAGCTGAAACTAGTGAAAGACTGCAAATATTCCACAATTCTAATTTCTATTGTTGTGAGACAAAAGTGATTTGTTTCACAAAATGGTACGTTTTTTTCCTTCTTCTCTGTCCCCCCTTTAGCCGCACATAAATTAAAAGTCTTGTTTGATTGTCTGTCCAGTTCTGCCCTCTACAGTAACTACTACTGCTATTATTAGTAGTAATAATACTGGTCTCTTCTGCCATTTTCCCACCGAGTTCGGTCAACAATCCGGAATACAAAGAAAGTTTACAGAAACATTTCAGCCAATTAAAGCAAGTTAATGTCCGGTAATGCCATTTGGTCTGGAAGTTTAATAATAATATAGAGATGTTGGCGGGGGTGACTTTCCTTTCAAATGCAATGCGATATCTTGGCGCGCGCTCGGCCAAATTCCGGGGCCGATCGCGGGTAAAATCTGATTCACAACAGTTCTGTGCAAGCTCTCTGTCCCGTGCACAGCATGCGCTAAACTTACAATAAATGTAAATTGGCTACCAATGATTATGCTGCGACGGTAGTTTTCTTCTGGCATTTTCACCCACGTGCAGCAGCTCTAGCAGTCGACTCTCCTGCCACACGGTGTCAGGGCAAAGAGGCTCCTGTTATACAAATAATTTTTATATTTGTTTTATGGGTCATACAGTTGTTTCTTTTATTTTATTTAGGAACTAACAAAATATTCAAAAAGGCAATCTCCTATACCAGGTAGTCCATCTACAAAATAAAAAGCTAATCGGACGAAACAGATTTATTAAAAATTGTGATCATATTTTGGACGGATTCATTTTACATTGGCACCAAAGCAACTTCCTGTGTCATGCCTCATGGCCGACAGCATTTGTTTTGGTGACGCATCTGGACAGCGCCAGTCTCTGCAACACCACGGGAAAAAGTTGCCACTAATGTCTTGATAATGCCGGGAATATATCTTCTAAAACGCCGTTGGGCTATTGGCAGCGACGATTTCGTCTTCCCCAGCTTTGTGGAGTTGTGCTTGCGCTCTGCTTGGTGCGATTTCCTATTTTCCGTGAAAAGTTACATTAGTTTCCTTGTTCTTCTTTGACAGTATGAAGGCTCAGACACTTTTAGTGCAAGCTCGGTTATTTTGATGTTTCCACAATCCACCGAATTCTGACATGGACTACAGGATTTTTAACTTCCATATATATGTGTATATTACTATATATATATAATTATATAGTCTCATCCGAAGGATTTTTCTTGTTCTCTGTAGGCGTCCGATTTCTTTACGTGTCGATACAGACGTATACGTTCACACTCAGAGGGTGTGTGCGTGTTTAGCTGTAACTAGCCACCTGTACTGTATAATACATATGTAAATGACCGGGGTCTCTTACTTTGTTTTACGTGCTAGTCTGCTACTGCGGTAACCCGGGATGGAACGGACAAAGTTATCTCTGGGGACTATTTTTTCACTACTCCTGCCAGGGAACCTTCAGATCTCTAGTCCGGTGCTCGGCCGCTGAACTTTATTCTTACTCCAGAGCTGAGCTACATCTAGTACAGCAGTGTCAGTGACATATTTATGACTGTGGGCATTGGTCACTTTTGATTAAATAGCTATGTAGCTAGATCAAAAACAATAAGATGATTAACTTCTTTTTCAGAGTACTGTGGTGAGGGCAAAAGTCACAAATTTATATTATATTAATATTATATAGTAACATACCTCTACTAGTTTTTGTGACATGAGTCAGTTGATTTTCAGTGTTCATCAGCAGTTTTAAATAGTAGCTTTTGTTTCACTTCTGTGTGAGCAGGAGATGCATAGATAATAAATATTTATAACTTAAAATGTTGTTTACAAATCTAAAAAAATTATGGATTTAGGTATTAAGACTGTAAACTATTGTATTTATAACTAAGCAGAAAACATCACAGTACAGAATGAAAAAGCAAGCAAAACAAAAATCCAATAATAATTTAATAGTCTGTCGTGGAAAGTGCCCCAAGTCTGTAAAGGCTGTAAAGCACCACTGATATCGGCAGCCTCTCTATCCCTGACACTAGTGACAGGTCCCTTCTTCCTCTTCCCAAGTTCCTATTTTTTTAACTTTTGTATCTGATGTCATGTGTTGTTTTTTGTTTTCCTTGTTACAATTTACATGCAAGCTCATAAACTATATCAACCTCATAAACTATATCAAACACCCACAATGACTGTTTTGTTACTGTGTTAATCACCTAAAGTGGTATTGTTATGGTGGCAATAGAGACCAATTATTGTTTAATAATATATCATGTATACTGTATGTCAGTATTATTATTATTGTAAATGTATGCAGTTTTAAAGTGTGTGTGTGTGTGTTTTACTTTTAGCTTACAAGTTACATGATGAATTACTTTATGTTGTGTTTTAGGTTGCTTGCCATCTCAGTGTTGCTGGGTGTTCACCATGGAAGCTTCAGCTGTCCGAATGGCTACCTGCTGCACAGCTACTACATTGGCGCCATCGTCCTTCTCTCCATCAGCATTGTGCACGCAGCTGCCACCATGCTCATCAGCATGCGTGGCACCATACGCGACAGCCATCCCCGGCGCCACATCAACGTTCTTATCTACCTTAAGGCTGCCATACTTCTCCCAGAGGCCGTGTGGATCATCATTGCCACTTACTGGGCTTTCGGCTATTCGTTCTCGTGTGATTGGACGGTGTACTGGGCAGCTAGAGGGGCAGTGATCTGTGCATGGATCGTCGGCTTCTGGACAATTGTGGGCATTGTGCTGGTGTTTGACCCACTGGGGTCTGCTGAGCACAGAGTGAATCTGGGTGACACCATGGCCAAGAAGGGGTCGGAGTATTTGATAGAGCCCAGCAAGTCCATGTACAGTCGAGTGTGGGAAATGAGGTGGGACTCGTACTATTTCCTATTAAAGTATTATATATACGCTGTGTTACTTTTCAGTTGAAAAATCCCTAGGACACATGTCACATGATCTGTGTGTTGGGGGTGGCCATTCTCTGGACAGGGAGCTTTGCTGTAACTGTTCTTTTGCCTTTCTCTGATTCTAGATCCTGTCTGCTCTCTCTTGTCGTTCGCTCAATATTTTCGCATTTCTTGCCGTGTTTTGTTTGGTCCACCTCTCTTCCTGTTCCTAATCCTACGGGGATGGGCAATTGAGTTTCTAAAGATTTGTTTGTTTGTTTTTACAAAATTAGAAAGAAACTGGGGCTTATCAAGCTTCATAGTCTGACCCCATTGATGCTAGACTTTTACAGCATTTGGCTTTTGATTTTAGCAAGATAGGCATGGGACGAAAAGAAAAAGAAAAATGAATAAACATGCTCAATTTAATTGTAGAAATTTATTTTCTGCTTGAAAATTATGTTAAAAATTGAATTTTAATTTTTATCTTGGACTTGAGCAGACATTACATTGTCACTGTTATGTGTATGTAAGTACTAAGTACTTTAGTTAAATGTATGAAACATACACATTTAATAGTATATAATACGTATTATGCATCAGTAGCTGTTGCACTTTATTTATTATAATCATAATAGTACATTACAAAATACTTTGTACGGGTGGTTATGAAATATTCTAAGAACAAAAATAACTGGATTGCACAATAAAGTACATGCTCTGTATATGAGCAGCTGTTGCACAGGTTGATTTATATTATTATGTAGAAAAACACTTAAGAGTTTTTAAACGTGGTTATGAATTAAGAACAAAAATTACACTGTGTGCAAACAAACCAGAGAACCTGAATGGGAAAAAAAGCTTTATCAGTTACATGGTGGAGTATAATCATTAGTAGCTTTTGCACATCTCAGCTTAAAAAGGATTCCTTGACTTTTTTTTGATTTTTGATTATTATTTTTTTTTTTAAATGTAACCCTTTGCTTACTTATCATTCATGGATGTCTGTTTTTGTCTTTTGCCAGGTTTCGTTGCCTTTGCTGCTGCATTGCTGGTGGCCAAGACACAGATGATGCTTTTTCCGATGTGTCCAGACTGGTAGCAGATTATTTTAAGGTGTGGTCCAACAGTTCATTGATCCTTTTGGACTGTGAATGCTTTCCTATTTTGGCCACTGCAAGTGCAATGTTTGTTTTTGCATTTGAGGAAAATTCTAATTTCTTTTTGGATAAAACCATAAAAAAGTCACTCACATTGTCATATTCATATGATTATGACAATGTGAGTGACTTCTTTTATGGTTTTATCCTTTGTTGGTTCTGCACAAGCATTCTAGGCCTCATTCTGTTTCAGATTATGACAATTCACCCTGAGGCTAATATGTAAATACTAAATGTGTGTGTTATACATGTGTTGAGCCAGTTTCAGTATCAAGGGACTATGCCCGATCTTGAATAATAAAAAAATGGTTTTGTCCTACACATGTGTGTCACCGAGTGTGCCTGGAAATGGAATGGAGGGCAGATATAATATGCCCATATAATGTGTTGGTTCTGCACAAGCATTCTAGGCCTCATTCTGTGTCAGATTATGACAGGTCACCCTGAGGCTAATATGTAAATACTAAATATGTGTGTTACTGTTATACATGTGTTGAGCCAGTTTCAGGATCGAGGGACTATGCCCAATCTTGAATAAAAAATTGGTTTTGTCTTACACATGTGTGTCACCAAGTGTGCCTGAAATAGAGGGCAGATATATGCCACTGGAGGGGTATCCTTTTTGAGGATGTACCTTCATTGAAGTTTTTATCCTTTGTGTTTACTCACATTCCAGATGAGAGTGACTGTAGGCAATTGAGGTCACTGTTGTGTGTGTGCCTAGAATGGAGGGTAGATACTATGCCACGGGGGGTGGGGGGGGGGGGGGGGGTGGATCCTTTTTGAGGATGTACCATTGGTGGAGTTTTTGTCCTTTGTGTTCACTCACATTCCAGGCGAGAGTTACCACAGGCGATTGAGGTTTTTGTTTGTTGTGAGTGCCTGGAATGAAGGGTAGATATAGTATGCCACAGGGGAGTATCCTTTTTGAGGATGCACCTTTGGTGGAGTTTGTTCCTTTGTGTTTACTCACATTCCAGGCGAGAGTTACCACAGGCGATTGAGATGACTGTTGTTGTGTTGGTGTGATGTCTTTTGGAGCACTGTTATTATTGTTAACTTCCTTTGTTGGTTGAGTTTAACCTCATTTCTTCTTCTTGTTTTTTTGTTTTTTGTTTTTTTGACATGTTTTATTCAAGTTGTAAATGATCTAGGGCAGTATTGTTTTCATGATTACAATAATCCTGACTAGACATAAGCATAAGTGACCTCATTTCTGAGACATAAGCATAAGTTTGACCTCATTTCTGATGCTTACCATGTTGGCAGGACATTGACCTAGTGCCTACAGACATTGCAGCGGGGCTCATGCTGGTAGAACAACAACAAAAATGCATGGAGGAAAACCTCTCTGCCATCATCGTCAGCAGCACACCCTCCAGCCAGTCAGCCACCACAGCAGCAACAGCAGCAGCAGCAGTCGCTGTCCTCCCGGTCAGTGACGTTGGGGGTGACAGACCTGCGACGGTGATGGTGGGCGGGGACTTGGCGCAGAACTGGATGACGGTGCCCATGATGGCGCATTACATGAAGTTTGCACTCGGCAGCTATGGCTGGCCATTCTACATGTACGCAAACCTCTTCACTGGATTGTGTCGACTGTGTGCAGCTTGCAGGTATGTATACTTACAGGGTTTTAGAATGGTGAACATTCGCCCTCAGAATCACAGAAATTCCTATTTTGAATTTGGTAGATCCTCAGGAAGCCTCTGTTTTTGAGTCACACTGACAGCATCTTATTGACCAAGCTATTTTTATATTACATTTTGGCATTAGCTGCATAGTGCAGTGTTTGGTGTCACAAGCTTTTTTGGAACAAGGTCATGATATGGCTCTGAATTATTCACAATGGAGCCTTTTGATATTAGGACTTTGCACCCTGCACCTGTGCAAGGTTGCTGACCTTTGGCTGCTGATGCAGCACTGGGAGCCTTTAGCATCATTTCAGGATTTTTGTTAAACTGTCATTTTTACTATTATAAGTACAAAAAATAAGTTTGGGGTGTCGTGTGCTGCCAGCAGAAATGCAAAAATGTTTAAACCACTGTTTGCGAAGGTGAAATATGCTGGAATAACAACCTTGATGGATATGTTTATTTAATATTGATTTGGCATGAAATAATTGTATTTGAAAATTGAAATCAGAAACTGCAACAGTACTGTTGATGTGGTCATGTGCATGTTGTGCTTTTCTGATACTGCTGTGCCAAACTCCACACATTTCTCCAGATCCAGCATGAAAATTCGGAATATGGTTAGGCCTTGTGCATGCATGCAAAATGTGTATATATATATGTATTGTGTAAATGGTGTGATATATCAGCACACAGAGCATTTAAAACTAGTAAGCAGTTGTTATGTGTTACCCTCTTGCATAAAATAAAACTCTGCTCATGCATGGAAGCTGCTTTGCGAAGGTGTTGTAATCTTCAAATTATGATTCATTCACACCCCTGACAGCAGCTTGTGGACATACACACTTTTTGAGAGAGAGAGAGAGAGAAGAGAGAGAGAGAGAGAGAGAGAGAGAGAGAGAGAGAAGAAGAAGAAGAAGAAAACAACAACAAATTATCATTTTTTTCACTTCTTAGGTATGTTAGCTGAGAGAATTCTCCCATGCTGACATGTCTACCACCTAGACATTGGTTTTCTTTTACTAATATTGGGCTGATATTCTCTCACCATTATGTGCCAGTGGTCACTGATGAGCTACTCAGGTAGTGAAACAGGTGTCTGATGTAGGCAGTCAACATAATAATGGTCCCCACCAGGATCAGGTTATTTTTTGATAACCCCTCTGCTCTCTGTTTAGCATTAATTGTGAACCAAAAAATCATTTGGCTCCAGGGGCACTGATGCACCCAATAGACTCTTTAAGAAGGGAGTAGGACTTCTCTCCATTTTTTCCTCTGGATTTACTCTGTTTAAGCTCTTCCAGATCTAAATATCATGCCTCATCAGTCAATTACTTCCTTTTATTTTGCTACACTTCAGTCCAAAAAAACTGTTATAATGGTAATAATTTTATGCAAATCACAATTGCAGAAATCCCTAATGAAAGAATGCTACAGTTGTATGTCATCCGTGTTGTTGATCTTTGTAGAGGGGTTCTTGTGTACGTTGTACTTGCGAGGTGTGCGTTGCATGGGAAGTACAGATTATGCTTGGCTTGACTGTGTTTGTTGTATGTATCATTCATATATCTGTCTTTCAGCCACTCAGCACACAACCTCGCTCCACAATTTATGAGACCCTATTTTCGACGCCTGACGAAACACCTATCCTATGCAGGTGGTGGTATGGGTTTTGTAAGGCCACCATCTTTCCCACGAAAACAGTTAGACTCAGGCATGCAAGGGTTTTCCAGAAGCTATTTCCCACCGTAAGTGCTGGTGGCATGTCAGTATTAAAACATGCATGTTTCATTACACTCTTCCGTAAGCGTCTCCGTTCAGTCTGCCATGAGTGGTTGGCAACTGTAGCTTGGTCACTGTGCATAGTGGAATATTTATCATATGGTGCTGGGGGAAAAACAGCTCTGTGGCAGGTAAACCTAACTGATTCTTAGCAGTAGTGTTTTGCATGAACCCCCTTTACAACGTAAGTGGCTGAGGCCATTAAAATCACTTTCCAGAGGTCTGCCTTATTAACCCTTTGCCTGCTGGGGCATTTATACTGCTGGTTCTGGTTCCTCCCAAGTTGTTTGTAATAATAATTTAAAAAAAATTCTTATAAAGTGCTACTCTCTAACCAGAGTTAAACTTGATGTGCTGTACAAACATCTTATGACAAAAAACGCATTAGCATACATTGCAAGAAACAGAACCTTAAATATTGTAGCCTACCATTATCACCTAGCAAACAGTAGCTATATAGATACACGATACACCACACACACACACACACACACACATGCACGCACCAGTCCCTACTCATCCACAACTATTAATAAATGGTCGATACTCTCAACAACAACACCAAACTGAGTCTGTCTTCTCACCAACCCAACCCACGCCCCCTTCTCTTCTCTGAATCTCTCATGCGCCACCCACGCCCACCCTGTCCCAACCATATACATCCATCTACATTCAACAAGCTATACATAGACACACCATCTTTTTTCAGACAAAGTACTAGATTCTGCTGGTTGTAAGAGGTTCAGCAAGTGCACCATGCCACTGGATGAACAAACAGAGCTAAATTATATTTGAAATGTTTTGCTTTGCATCCATTGTGTTGGGAAGGCAATAAATCCAGAAATGTATCTGACATGAACAGTTTGTCAGTGTAATCATCATAGAGACAGTGAAAACAGAGACAGTGCAAACCAGACACAGAGACAGTGCAAACCAACCAGACACAGAGACAGTGCAAACCAGTCAGACAGTCACATAAGATGAAAAAGTCAAAACAAAGTAGTGTGAAAAAATGCCCACCAGCATACTTTCTTTTGCATTTTGATTTATTGAGGAATATTTAATATTAAATTAAAAAAATTAAAGCAGAGGTGATTTTGATGGTCCAGGCAACTTATTTGAAGGGGGTTCCAATGTACCAAGTGAATTCTGTATTACACTCACTTCAGAAAAAGGCACAGAAAGCTAATTTTCACTTCTGAGTAGCTGGAACTCTGTCTTGCCTTGAAACTGAAATGCTATCCTGTTGTGACTATGTGTGCACCTTTTTGTAGTTGGTGTAATGAGTGCAAGTCGTGTGGATTTTCCTCCCATCTTTTTGTCTGTCATTACCGCCTTCTAATGACTTAATACTCTTGTCACTGAGTATGCAACTTTGTCTTCAGTAACAGAAACATTCTTGTAATTTGCAAGCTATCCCGCATTGATGGGTATGTTCTCTCTGGTACTAAAAACCAACATGACTTGCATGTGCTTTGAATCAGTAAAACAACTTGTTGACTTCCATCCATATACTCTGTTACTGATTTTTGTGAACTAACTGTAAGGTCTGAAATTTAGAGGGACATTAGATGTATAAAAAAGTTTTTTATTGTATGTTAATGTACATGTATGAAAATGAGTATGATCACATTAGCATTTTTGTGGCTGTGGCAAAAACAATCTTCTCACTGTTGTGGCTATGTACTTGATGTACTCTGTGGTTTTCTTTTTGTGCTTTCTTTTTGTTCTTTTTCTTTTCGTGCTGTTTCGTACTTGCAGTGTGTCCAGCCGTTATTATTTGCCTGTGTTTTTTTGCACTGACTACACTCTTACGTAATGTATTAAATAACTACTAGTTTTTTGTTGTTGTTTTTTTATGTCCTCAAGAGCCTCATCTGATAGATTCCATAGAAACACCAGTACCTTATTTATTAATCCCGTGCTTGAAACTGAAGTCACTTCACTGAGGTTACACTATTATAATTAGCCCTGATATAACCCTATGTGGTTGAATGGGCTCAAGGCGCCAGCTAACTAACACTAATGTAATTTATAGCAGCCACAAGGCTAGAGCTGCCCAGTTTCATCAGTATCTGCAGTGTTTTAGAGTTTACATACTGTGGGCCAGCGGCGAATATCTGTTGACATTAGCTGGAGAAATTGTCTCTGTTCTTCTTTGATTTCCAACTGTCTGGAGCTTTTTTACATGTGTAGCCAGAAGCACAGGGGTCTGACATGCTTTTGTCCTCATCTCAATGACTAGACAGTCTGTCCAGTCTCCCTGCTAGACTAGAAGGCAAAATACAGCGATGAGTCCAGGTAAAGCAAGGATCAACCCTGGGAGTGCAATTCACTACTTGATAAATGCTAAGTTGAGAACTCCTGACATGCTTCATTTTCAAAATGTCTCATGCTTGCACTGTTGCAGTATAACTGTACTGGAAGAGCATATCATGTACAAATCTAAGCTTTTTGGGCTTCTCTAACAATGCCTAGGAGGGGAATAAAACTTTTTTACGGTGTTATGGGGTACATAGTTTTTGTTGAACTTTCAATTCTTTAATGCCACTCCTTTTCTCAGTAGTGCTGAACTTTACTGCCATTTTTGTTATTTAATTTTTTGTCACTCATTTCCTTTATAAATATAATACGTGTATTTAGTTGAAAATGTGATTGATCTCTTGCTTCTTTTGTTTCAAGATGTTCATGTTAGGGTTTTTCTCCTTGTTTCCAGTCTTTATCGTGCATGTAAATTGTAACCACTCACTTTTTCTTTGTCTGTGTTCTAATCACTAAATGAGTGGATGCAGTTTGTGTAACTATAGGATTATTGTAAAGTGTAATGTAAGTGGAGAAATACTTCACAAAACAACAAAAACAAACACCCAGATCAGTTATTACTATTATGTTATTCTTTTTGGGGCAGTCATATTAGTATTACTACTAATCACTGACAACAGTGGATGAAATGAAAACTATTGCAAGTTCTGAATTGGTTCATGTGACATTGTTACATTGTATTGTAAAAAAGGAATAAGTTAAAAAAAAAACTAAAACAAAGAATGAAGATAATCTAGACTCCAGAATGACAGTAATGATAATGATGACTGTTATGATAATCATCAAAACCACAATGATAAGTGTTGTTTGTCATGGTCATACAAATTTATGATTTTATCACTCTGTCCATTCCATCAAAGACTGTCCCACAAGGGACAATGAAGTACTAAAACAACAACTTTGAATTGGATACATTCACATAGCTGATGTTTGGTGTCATTTTTGACATCTTCTTATCAGTTTACATCCTCTCTTTAGATTATGTGTGTGTGTGTGTGTGTGTGTGTGTGTGTGTGTTCTTTCATGCCGCAAGTATAACCCTGTAATCAGAGTTTTGAAAAAGGATTCTTTCTCCACACTAAGAAGAAAACATGCTCCGTTTGCCCGAACTGGGGGTGTTAGTGCATGATTTATTCTTCCAGAGCCAGGTTAAGAACCACATTCACCAGAGTGGGCTACTGATCCAATGACAAATCTCTTCAGAATCAGTTTTAGATAATCAAACTGTTTTTGACAGTCATGTGGTATGGGGGATGGTTGGAGAGTAAAATATGTCGAAGTTGGAGAGGCCGTGAGAAGTGATATTTCCATTCTTTTCACCATTTATTTCACATGGCGTGAAGAATCAGTTAATTTTCCACAGCATTTTTTTTTTTAAATACATTTTGTTGATTGTGTGAAGTGTGCCACCCTGCTGTAGAAACAACAGCTGTTATCATAAATTCAGCATAATTGTACATTACAAAGTTGAAAGTTCATGCGCATGACAACAGTGTTGATTACCTGGTACCTGGGCCCTATCTCAGGTGCTGTTGCTGCAGGCGGGAAGACAGCCAGGTGTATGCAGACAATGCCTGCGAGTGCCACACAGCCGCCATCAAACAGCTCACCAAAGTCAGAGACCAAGACCTCATCTATGTCAGCTTCCACAATAAGGTAACGCTTCTAGCTGACAAATGAGAGGGTATGCTGCTAGTACAGGTACAAATACAAACAAATACAAATGAACTTTATTGTTCATAATAAATGCATCAAATGAAAATTTGCCTTTTCGCTCAGATTCGGCTAAAAAAAAGAGGACAATTAGACAGTTCAACATAACAAAGGTAAAGGTAGACAAATAAAATGGAATAAAACATTGGAAAATACCAGTAAACTTCAGTTCAATGCAGTGGTTGGAAACATGTATGCAGGCGATTTTATGGGGAGGTGATGTTTTATTATGCTTCAGTTTTCACTCAACCAAACCTTGTCTTGTAAAGTGGCATTTTTGGTCAATTTGCAGAGGAAGTCTGAATAATTATTTGCACTGTTAAGTGTTATGACAGTTGGAAAGAACAAAAACGGTTTTGTGTGTTGATTTTAGTTTTTATATTCATTTCTGTGCTGGAGATTGATTGGTGGTGGTGGTAGTTGTTTTTTGTTTTTTAGACAGTTTCTTGTTTTTCAGATTGTGAAATTGATATTAATTCTCATATCAATTTCTTTATTGGAGATTGTTTGTTGTTTTGTTTGTTGTTGTTTTGTGTGTGTGTGTGTTTACACATATTTTTGGAATGCTTATGTCTCATGGTTTTCAGTACCGTGAAGTACCATTCTACGTAGCCGTGGATCGGAAGTTCAACAACGTGGTCATCAGCATCAGAGGCACATTGTCACTGCAGGTAAAGGACACCAAGTTGGTGGTTATATGGGAATGCTTTTAAAAAGGATGCTGCACATCTGAAGAAAACACCTACATCACCAACAGCCCACAAGGGCAGTCATATGTACGATGTTTATGGAAGCCAAATTCCACCAGCCTCGCATAGAAGAAGAAAAAGGGGGCAAAGATCTTGGGATGTTCTTGTGTAGTCTGACTTCTTCAAGATCTTATGTTCTTGTGTATTCTGACTTCTTCAAGGTCCTGTGTTCGTGTGTGTTCAGACTTCTTCAAAGTCCTATGTTCTTCTGTATTCTGACTTCTTCAAGGTCCTATGTTATTGTGTATTCTGACTTCTTTGAAGTCCTATGTTCTTGTTTATTCTGACTTCTTCAAAATCCTGTGTTCTTGTGTATTCTGACTTCTTCAAGATCAAATCAGAGCAGCAGCAGAGCTTGGATGGATGATTGGATAGAGAAATTTAAAGGAGGCTAAGAGTTGATGGGGGGGGGGGGGGGGGGGACCAACATTACAGAATAGATCAGGAATACACTGGAAGTGGAAGGTTAAAAGCAAACAGAACCAGAAAATATTTATATTTCTATTTTGCTAGTTTACCAGGTGTAAGATTGATGACTCTGTTCTGCCAAATCAAAAATCAGCAAAACGCTGTACTGATCTCACCCCACACACCTCTGTCACCCTCCCCAGGATGCTCTTACAGACTTGTCTGCGCGAGGAGTGCCACTGCACATTGACAGTGTGCCAGACGCATCATGTCACGATGCCATGCTGGACTGTGCCAAGTTCATCAAGTCGCAGCTGGAGACAAAACAGCTTTTGGAGAGAGCTTTCTCCTCGCTACAGGTGGGAGTTTTGTTGTTGTTGTTTTTGCTAAGCACATCTTTGTGGGGCATTTATTCAGAAACATGCTTCTAGCCATTACAGTATACCTTTCACTCTCTTTCGTGCGCTTTTACATCATTGCAGCTTTGCAAAGCATTTTTTATCTGACAACTGAAGCTGAGCAGGATCCAATTCTTGACATATTTTAATCGTTAACTGTTGTTGTTGTTGTTGATTGCTTTTATACAGCACCCTTCTCCTCTCTTGAACAGACTTACCGCGCTTGTCGCATGTGATTCAATAATTTTTACGTCCACGGAAACCAGAAGGCTCGTTAGGACGGACAGCCCAGGACGGCCACCTCGACTCTCACACAGCTCCTAAACTATGACTGTTGTTGTTGTTGTTGATTGCTTTTATACAGCACCCTTCTCCTCTCTTGAACAGACTTACTGCACTTGTCGCATGTGATTCTAAATGAGTGACTGTAGCTTTTTATAGCATCTTTTGAATGTCCACCCAAGTGGTGTGCTGGTTTTGTACTGTGGTCATGTGCCTGTGTTTCTTTGGTCATAATCTTCTGTGTGCATCTTTCAAATAGACACAGAGAGATCATGTATGCATTCACATGTGCATGATGAGTGTGTTGAAGGGGTTGGGGGGGGGGGGGGGGGGGGGTAGGGATTGGCTGACTGACATTTTAAAGAGTGAAATATTCATGCTTTTGCTTTGTACCAAAGTGCTTGTGGATTTATTTATTTTCTTCTCATTTATATGTGTGTTGTTTTTATTGTGTAGTTGGCAGGTGGGAGTGGTGGGTCTTGTTTTTTTTAATGAATACAGTCATGCATATATAGTCACATGCATTTTGTTTGACATGCACACTTGTTTTTTTAGTGAATACAATCATGCATATAATGTATATATACTCACATGCATTTTGTTTGACATGCTCACGTGTTAAAAATATTTAACTTTGGACTGACCTGTGCACAGGCGTGGAGTGGGGGGGTCTTGTTTTAATGAATGCAATCATGCATATGTTATATACTCACATGCGTTTTGTTTGACATGCACATGTGTTAAAAATATTTAACTTTGGACTGACCTGTGCACAGGCGTGGAAGATGTAAGTTTGGTTGACATCAGTGGAAAGTGTAACTTTGATTTGACCTGCACAAAGATGTAGATGATGTAACTTTGGTTTGACCTGGAAACATGCATGCAAGATGTAACTTTGATTTTGGCCTGTAAACATGTGCAAGATATATCTTTGTTTTGGCCTGTAAACATGTGTGCATGATATAACTTTTGTTTTGGCCTGTAAACATGCATGCAAGGTGCAAGATGTAACTTTGGTCTGGCCTGTAAACATGCATGCAAGATGTAACTTTTGTTTTGGCCTGTAAACATGCATGCAAGGTGCAAGATGTAACTTTGGTCTGGCCTGTAAACATGTGCAAGATATAACTTTGTTTTGGCATGTAAACATACATGCAAGGTGGAAGATTTAATTTTGGTTTGGCCTGTGCAAGATGTAACTTTGATTTTGGCCTGTAAACATGCATGCAAGATGTAACTTTGATTTTGGCCTGTAAACGTATGCACGAGATAAAGCTTTGCTTTGGCCAGTAAACATGCGTGCAAGGTGCAAGATGTAACGTTGGTCTGGCCTGTAAACATGTGTGCAAGATGTAACTTTGTTTAGTTTTTGTTTTTTGCCTGCATGCAGGAGGGCAGCCGCCTGGTGGTGGTTGGTCACAGCCTGGGAGCAGGGGTGGCGGCCATTCTGGCGGTGCTGCTCAGACCCCAGTACAGCAACCTGGCTTGCTTCGCTTTCTCGCCCCCTGGGGGTCTCATGAGGTAAAGCTAGCTCTTCGTTTGAAACAGGAGAGACTGTGTGATGTGAGTGGCAATTGAAGCTGGGGGGGGGGGGGGAGCTTGGGATGAGGGGATACTCATGAGGTAAACAGGAGAGACTGATGTGAGTGGCAAGTGAAGCTATTGGTGGGGGAGGGGGAAGTGCTTGGGGGGGTGGGTACTAGGTACTTTGAGGTAAACATGAGAGACTGTGATGTGAGTGGCAATTGAAGCAGGGGGGGGGGGGGGTACTCACGAGACAGCATGAGAGACTGTGTGATGTGAGTGGCAATTGAAGCTGGGGGGGGGGGGGGGTATGAATGAGGTAACATAAGCTCTTAATTTGAAACAAGAGAGACAGTGTGGTGGGAATTGAACTATATGGGGGGGGGGGGGGGGGGGTTACTCATGGGTAAAGCAAGCTCTTTGTTTGAATCACAAGTAACTGTGTGATGTGGGTGGCAATTGAAGGTATAGAGGTGGGGGGGGGTTACTCATGGGGTAAAGCAAGCTCTTTGTTTGAAACAAGAGAGACAGTGTGGTGGGAGTGGGAATTGAAGCTATATGGGGGGGGGGGGGGGGGGGAGTTACTCATGGGTAAAGCAAGCTCTTTGTTTGAATCACAAGAGACTGTGAGATGTGGGTGGCAAATGGAGGGGGGGGGTACTCATGAGGTAACATAAACTCTTCATTTGAAACATGAGAGACTGTGTGATGTGAGTGGGAACTTAAGCTATAGATGGGGGTGGGGGGGAGGGGGGGGGGTACTCATGAGGTAACATAAGCTCTTTATTTGGAACACAAGAGACTGTGTGATGTGAGTGGTGATTGAAGCTATAGAACAAGGAGGGCAGGGGGGTGCATGAGATAAAGCAAGCTCTGCATTTGAGACACGAGGACATCACACCATTAATTGCCTGGAGGAGAGAGGCATGGAAAGAGGAAGCACTCATTGATCTTCCTGGAAAGGATCAGAGTGGGTCATCCTCGGTCAGAATTACATTGGAACTGTTTCAAAATCAATCAAAGGCAGTATTGGGGAAACTTCTGAAAGATGGGGTGGAGCACATATGGGCATTCCTGAGCGCATATATATCATCTTGAGCTGAACTGAACTGACAGAAACACAAGGGACTGCATCATTGAGGCTGTAGAGCAAGGTGGGGTGTCGAGTGCAGTTGTCTGAGCAGCGGCAACAAATGGATGGATCGCAAGGTCACAGTTCTAGAGCTGGATAGCAGCACAGTGGAACCTCTCTTCCTCTCTTCTGTGACCACCCTCAACTCCTTGGGAGCTTCTCATAACAAGTGAGGCATCACACCAATGCATGGTTTCTGGCAGAGAGCATCAAATGATGCAGTGATCATTAGGCGTAAGTAGTATTCTGCGTGAAAATACTGCGTTTGGCATTGACTAGTGGAATGCATGATGATTTGAATCTGATTCAGCATTCAGAGGATCGTAATTTGCCTCGTTTGATTGCCGCAGATATCTCTCATCATCAGTGAGCCTGCTTCTTTATGAATTTTGAAGGTTTTGTTCCAAATCCTCTAGTTGGTCTTTGGCTCCATTGCTATGGATTAGTTTGTGAGGCAAACATAGTGGCCACTCATTAGTCTTTGCGTGAGGATTATTAACAGTGACACTGGTTGGCTGAAGTGCTCAGGTGATTGGCATCCCAAAATCCTGTATGCGTTAATGATCTTTGAGCCGCTGCTGTCTGGTGGTACCTTTGTATCTACAGGTGTTGGTACCTGCAGGTGACATTTACTGTTATTATTAATAACAAAGTATTTAATAAGCGCAAAATCTTGTCCATAGAGACTGTTCTAAGCGCATACAGGCAGACTAGTACACACACCGGCATCCACACACACAAGACTATACAAAACTTAATTTACACACAACTTAAAACTAATTGTTGAGGAAGTTGAGTGCTTTTATTATTGAGGAAGTTGAGTGCTTCATTTCCTCATCGTTGTGTCACAGCCCCAGTGCCAGTCGCTACGTGCGGGACTTTGTGTGTTCAGTGATTGTGGGGGAGGACATCATTCCTCGCCTGGCCATGCCCACCATGTGCGACCTCAAGGTCAGGGTGCTGAGGGCGCTCTGCAAGTGTAACATGCCCAAAGTGAGTTAGCTGGCAGGCAGCAAAAGATTACGAGCTCATTGGTTTAAGTTTTGGTTTTATCAGGGTCAGGTTAGCAGATTTTAGCAAGTGTCATTTTCGTGTTTTGTGTTTTAATGAGATTTTGCGTTTTTGTAAGGCCTTAAAAGTTGGATAAAAAATACAGCAGCAACAACAACAACAAAAAACATCACAAGAAACCTGTACACTATCAAAGATATGTGTCACTGTCATGCAAAGTAGTATAATAATTATTAAAAAAATCTGAAACAAGAATGACTGCTAGCATTCTAAAACAAGATTCAAACACATAAAAGGTTAAAATGAATGCTATTTATTTGGACAAAACACATCCTGCACATTTTTGGGATCGTCCCCCTTTTTCAAGCTACAAAACAACACAAAACAGTTAAACGGTGAAAAATGAGATGTAGGATACTTAATCTGCTTTTGGTTCTGCTATGTTGTTTTGGTGTCCAGTATACTGTATTGCATGAATGTTCTAGGAAAGTAGACCATTTTGATGTTTGTGTGCATACTAACAATAATAATAATTACTCAGTCCACTGCTTTATAATTATGTACCTGTTTTAAATTATTGTAGCATCTCTATGTTTTATAACAGTTATTTTATGCGCCGTTTTACAAGTACTTGTTGTATATTAGTGTAATTTATTAAGTATGCATTATGAGATATACAAATATGATATGTTAGTAAATGTAAATGGTATATATTATGTACATATATGTGAACAAGCACATTGAGCTCGCTCAGCGGGGAATAGCGCTATAGAAAATGTATGCATTATTATTATTATTACTTTTTTTTTCTCCCTCTGTTGGGCAGTTTGCCCAATACCTTGAATCCCACTGAGCGCTCAACTGCGCCTACATGTAATCCTGGACAGTGTTACTCGTGATGCTGATTGATTTTCAGTGGACCACCCTCTTAAAGTGTGGTTCTACATCAGTAGTGCAGTAGTGGTGTTCCCGTGGCAGCTACGATGGCGTAAATCAGGAACATAGAAAATGCACATGCTTGCAGTCCCAGACAGATTTCGCCAATAGTACTGATTGTGTCCATTGGCCAACCTCGTGAAGTGCAGTTCTACATCTGTAGTGCGGTAGTGGTGTCCCAGTGGTAGCTGTGATGGCAAAAATCAGGAACATACAAAATACAAATGCTTGCAGTCCCATACAGATTTAGCTTATGGTCGTGATTATTTCTCATTTGTACTTGTTCATTGGTCACGCTTTTATTTCTTGAGGTGCAATTCCATATCAATGATGTGGTTGTAGCAGTGGCTTTGATGGCAACAAATCTTGGAACAGGGAAGATACAAACGCTTTGCACAGCAGCAGTATGAATCACCCCATGGAGCATTGACAAAATTCTGCACTGCACCACGTGAGAAGAGTCATGCATCAGTATTTTCTCTCTTCCCATTTTTAGAGACATACGAGAAGAGCCATGCAGCAGTATTTTCTCTCTTCCCATTCTTTCTGTCGCTGCTGAAATACTGCACTGCAAATATGGATTCACAGCTTTGCAGATGGGAACTGGAAACTTGAAGTGTGTAACTGTTGGCAGTGTTAGTCTGTCACTGATTTCCTCTGAGTTGAACTGGTCAAATTTCACTTCTGGTAGCGACTGTCACCGATTTCTAACAGTGACAACAGACATTGGGCAGTTGACAGAACTGCCTTGCTTCAATTTTCCAGCACATAATTCTTGCCTTCAAGAACAGTTGCTTCAATTTTCCAGCACAAAAGTCTTGCTGTTGGCAGTGTTACTGATTTCTTCTGAGTTAAACTGGTCAGATTTCACTCACGGTAGCAACTGTCAGCAAAGCATATTTTGAATTCCACCATCGACAACAGACATGGGGCAGTTGACAGAGGTGCCTTGCTTCAATTTTCCAGCACAGAATTCTTGCCACTGGCTGCTTCCGCATCCTGTGTAGCTGTCTTCAGCCTGCCAACACGACATCAGCTTCACAAAACACTGGCGAAATTACACGGCTGACCGACAGTCAACAGAGGAGGTACTCCAACTCTACATCTCCCCTGCAGGTGAGAATTGGAAATGAGGTGGCTTGTTATCGGCATTAGTACTGATTATTTCTCAGTTGTGCTTGCTGGCTTTGAAACTGTGAGCACAGCGCAACATCCCCTACCAGGAGAGGGTTTGAAACTTGACTGGTTCATCATCAGCATGCTGTCCAGTTCCTCAGTTGTACTGTTCTGGTTTTAAACTGTGAGCCACACAACACACCACTACCATACAGGTTAGAACTGGAAACTTAATGTGACTCATCATTGGCAGTAGGTACTGGGTGGTTTCTCAGTTGTACTCTTTAAAGTTGTACTGGTCTGCTTTGAAACCATGGAAATGGAAACCTCAGGTTTAAATGATAATTATTAGCACTATTACTCATCAGGCTGTTTTGAAACTATTGGAGAAACAAGCGTATATACAGGCGTATACAGGTGAGAATGTGAAACTTTAAGTGATTCATAGTTAGTATTTTTACTGCCTTTTTTTGTGTGTGTGTGTGTGTGTGGTTTACCGGTTGTTGTTTTTTGTGTTTTTCTCAGTGGAATTGATCAGCTTTGAAACTATGTCTGTGAATACACCACACAACCCCTTTACAGGTGTGAAGTCAGTTGTCAACATAAGTGGCTCACTGAGTCATTATCACTGTATCAGCATGCTGATTGTTTGTCAATCTCAGTTGTACCGGCCTGCTCTAATGCTGGCCTGTTGTTGACTGAGGCTGCCTTGTCGGCATATCATAGGCTGTTTCTCATTCGTTTAGGTCTGCTCCAGAATTACGCACACCGTATTATGACTCATGAAACTTGCAAACTTGAGGTCGCTTGTTGTTTTAGTTTTGTTACTGATTATTTGTGAGCTGTTCACGCACATGCTCGTGTATGCGTGCACCTGTGTGTGTGTGTGCGTGCGTGCGTGCATGCGTACATTTGTGTGTGCATGCTCATGCATATGTGTGTGTGTTTGCATACATGTGTTTGAGTGAAAGTCAGTGTGTCAGTTGCTGGCGTGTGTGACTAGGAAACTTGAGAGATACAGCTTATGTTTGCTCTGTTTAGCCTGAGGAGAGAGACTTTTTGGAGGTATGTTTTTCTGTCTCTTGCTTTTCTCTCCCTTCCCCTCCCTTCATATATGTTTATTTTTTAAAATATTATTATTATTGGGGGCATTGGAGTAGTGGTTTGTGTATTGTGTATTAGTTGTGACTAATTCAGAAAGTGCATGCATTTAGTGGGACTAAGTTGAAAAATGCATGTCCTTAGTGTATACAATCTTTTGCTTAGAACTACAAATGAAAATGTTTTTTGTATTACTTTTGCTTAATAATTTGGTTGCTCCTTGCAGTATTTTGTCAGGCGAAATATGCATGGTGAGGACAGGCTTGCGTTTATGAATTCATTTTATTGGTTGGTTGTTTATCCTGTGTTCTGATTGTTTTAGTGTCATATAAGATTGGAATTTCAAGTTGTTATGATGATTTTATTTTGTTGTTGTTTGTGACGTAAAAGGTGCTGTTTTGTTGTTGTTTATGACATGAAAATTGTTTTGCTCTCTTCTGTTGAGGAGAAATCTTGTTTGTTGTTTTACAGTTTCTTTGTTTTTCATTAGTTAGCTTTCCTCCATTACAGTTTCACTTTCTCTACTTTATTGTTATTGGGTTGTTGTTATTTTTTGTGTTGTGATTGCTGTGTGTGTATGTGTGCGCATGCATGCATGTGTGCTTTTCTCACTCCTGATTTTCTGCTTGTAGGAAGATAGTATGTGCACTAATTACTGGCCGCATGCATTAAAAGATTAATTGTTAATCATGAAATGAAGCATGTTTAGCATATGTCACATTCCTTTGTTAAAAGAAAGACTGCTTCCTCTTATTTTCAGTGCATTCCCAACAAACAGTGAAAATATTTCTCATTCTTGCTGAGCAAACATTTATTAAATCTGAGGCTGTTACAGTGTTAGATTTTTAGAAGCAGCTGAATATTCATGTCGCTCATTTTGGCTACAGATGTGTTTAGACATCAGACTTTTCATTCTTGCAGAGCAAACATTTACTAAACCCAAGACTGTTACAGTGTTAGATTTTTTAGAAGCAACTGAATGTTGGTATTCAGTTTGCATTCTTGGCTACAGATGTGTTCTGACATCAGATTTTTCTGTCAGAGTACAGAATTCTGACAATTGAGGAGAAGCAGGGGTCGTTCTTGAGAAGAGAGCAATGTACAAAACTGTAGCTTTCTAGGGGCAGGTTTTTGGTAACAGATTTTTGAATTGATGTCAGAACTGGTATTTTTTTAATCCAGTGTCTGCTTGCTTTGGTTCTGTCTCTGCTATGGGTACAAGGTAGATGAAACTTAGACACTGTACTGTGCTTATAATGTTATACAATTCTTGGTGGTGCAGAAATGCTGGTTTAGAAGTGCTGCAAGTTTTTAGTATATCTGGATGTCTTTGTTGTGTCGTGTTTTTTGTTGTCTTGGGGGGGGGGGGAAGTCCTATTGGTTTCTTTCTTTTGTTCTTTAATTATTATTTTTTATGTCTGTCTTTCTCTTCCCTCCCTCTTCTCTTTTTCTTTTTGTCTACACTGTGTGTGTGTGTGTGTGTGTGTGTGTGTGTGTGTGTGTGTGTGTGTGTGTGTGTGTGTGTGTGTGTGTGTGAGAGTGAGTGAGTATGTATTTATGAAATTATGTGTGTGGTTCCAAAATGCTGGATCTGTTTCAGCTATTGTTGGCAGATTTTGTGTGTGATTTCTGTTTACCTTAGTAACCAAGGCAAAGACAATTAATTCCTTGCTCTACAAAGGTGCACTGATATGCATAATTAATATCCCTCTTTGATCTCATGTCATTGCACCTTGCAGTCATTACACTGGTAGTTTTTATGCAAATGTGTTCCCCTTATTCCAGAACACCTTCTGCTGAGGACTATGGCAATTTGATTTTCCATATATACTTGTAGATCAGTATGCCTTCTTTAAGCTCATGCCTTTGCTGTATTTATGCCCTATGGTGCTGACAGTTTCCGTACAAACATGTGCCTCCTGTTCCACACAGAAATGTGCCTGAGGCCCTTATTCCAGGTGCAGTGGTATCTGTAACGGTGAATGCTGTGGGAATACAGCAGATGTATGTAGATCGGTATGCCCTTTGAGCAGCGGCATGTAGGTAAGTATGCCCTTTTAGCAGATGCATGTAGATAAGTATGCCTTGTCAGCAGGTGTTTTGTAGATCAGTATGCCTTTTCAGCTGATCAGCATACCTTTTAGCAGAGGCACGTAGATCAGTATGCCTTTTCAGCTGATCAGCATACCTTTTAGCAGAGGCATGTAGATCAGTATGCCTTTTCAGCAGATCAGTATGTCCTAACAGCAGACCAGTATACCCTTTCGGCAGATCTTTGCAGTTCAGTATGCCCTTTCAGCAGATGCATGCAGTTCAGTATGCCCTTTCATCAGATGCATGCAGTTCAATATGCCCTTTCAGCAGATCAGTATACCCTTTCAGCAGATGCGTGCAGATCAGTATGCCTTTTCAGCAGATCAGAAACCCTTTCAGCAGATACATGCAGGTCAGCATGCCTTCTCAGCAGATCAGTGTGCCCTTTCAGCAGATGCATGCAGATCAGTATGCCCTTTCAGTAGGTACATGCAGATCAGTATGCCCTTTCAGCAGATGCATGTAAGTTATTAGTATGCCCTCTCAGTAGATCAATGTGCCCTTTCAATAGATGATTGTGGATCAATGTGCCTTTTTAGCAGATCAATATACCCTTTCAGCAGATCAGTATACCCCTTAAGCAGTTGTATGCCTTTCAGTGTGCCTGTTCAGCAGATCAGTATGCCCTTTCAGCAGATGCATGCAGATCAGTATGCCCTTTCAGCAGATGCATGCAGATCAGTATGCCCTTTCAGCAGATGCATGTAGATCAGCATGCCTTCTTTGCACCCCTGCCCTTGCAGTCTCAACACGAAAATGTGCCCCATGTTGCAGAGTGCCCTGCAGTCTGCGGAGAAGTACGCCAGGGAGATGCAGCAGATGGAGTGGCCTACGCACCCGCCTGGTCAGATCCTGCACATTGTGGAACAGGAAGAGAGCACGTGAGGGTCTACTACTGACCTAACTGTTCCCCTGATAAGACGGAGGAACCCCCTAAAGAAAGACCTCTCTCACGAGAGACCATTCCTCTTTTAAGACTACCTCTGATCTCAGTGCTTGGTAGCATCCGTCAAAAGCCATCTGTAGCTAACTTAGAATGATTCTACGGCTTACAGGGAGGGTGTGAGGAGTGATGGATGGGGGGGTGTACACAGCAGTATTATGGCCGAGGATGCATTTAGAACACTTCAGTGTTATCCTGATCAGTTGTTAAACAGTCCACAGCAGATTCACAGATTGTTCTGTATCGGTGGTGGGGGGAAGCAGTGCAGACAGTGTCTAGCCAGTGTCTAGCCAAATGACTTCAGTTTTATCCTCATCAGTCAAGTATTGTCCATAGCTGACTGTTCTGCGTTTACAGCTTGGAGAAGGTATGTGTGCAAGCTTGGGGGTTACAGTAGTATTGGCTGAGGACCCACCCAAATAGAAGACTACACAGTGATAGCCACATAGAGAACTTCAGTTCCATCCTCATCAGTCTTAACCTGTCTGTATATGACTGTTCTGTGTCTGTAGTTCATGCTTTGTTGGGAGGGGGGGGAGGAGGGGGGGAGGTAGGGACTACTCAGTACTCCATTATCCTGGGGTCCAGCGGTGCCCAGCCAGAGGACTTCAGTTTCACCTCCATCAGCAGTAAACTGTCTGTAGCTGACTGTTGTACTGCCTGTAGCTGACTTGTACTGACCATAGCTGACTATAACTGACCATAGCTGACTATAATTGACCATAGCTGACTGTTGTACTGACCATAGCTGACTATAACTGACCATAGCTGACTATAATTGACCATAGCTGACTGTTGTACTGACCATAGCCTACTGTAACTGACCATGGCTGACTGTAACTGACCATAGCCAACTGTTGTACTGATCATAGCTGACCATAGCTGACTGTAACTGACCATAGCTGACTGTTGTACTGACCATAGCTGACTGTTGTACAGTCCATTGCTGGCCGACTTCTGTCCATAGCTGACTGTTATGCTGCCCATCGCTGACACGAACTGCCCATAGCTGAGTGTTGTATTTCTGCAGGCTGTGCAGTGGGGGACCCCAGTACACAGCAGTGTGGGCGCAGCCAGAGGACTTCAGCTCCATCCTCATCAGTCACAAGATGGTGCTGGACCACTTCCCGGACGTCGTGCTGCGTGCCTTGTGTCAGCTTAACGACAAAAACTTTGTGCCGTGTGCCCATCGCGTCAGCAGAGCAGCGTGCAGTAGCAACGAGTGTTAGCTTTTGCAAAGTCCGAAGGAGTGTGGGGGCACTTCACGTGGATGTTGTTGTTTCGAGGGAAGTCAGAATGAGATTTGCGGTATTTTGAATGAATGGTGTCGCTTTGGGGGAAGTCAGAATGAGTGTGGGGTACTTCAGGTGACTGTTATTGTTTTGAGGGAAGTTAAAATGAGTGGGGGGTATTTTGAATGAATGGCGTTGTTTTGGGGGGAAGTCAGAATGAGTGTAGAGGTGCTTCAGATGAATGTTGTTTTAGGGGAGTCAGAATAACTGTGGGGTGGGGTGCGACAGAATGATAGTGTGGTACTTCAGATGAATAGGTTTTTTTTTAACACTGAATGTGATTATAAAGAAATTACTAGGCGGCAGGTGCTAGGCTACCATGTACAACCCATGGCAACCACTGTGCTGCCCTTTGTTTTTCTTTTTTTCTACCCTTTTTTCTTTCTTTTTTTCACCCTTTTTTCTTTCCTTTTTTCTACCCTTTTTTCTTTCTGTTTTTTAACACATGCTGAGTGATCTCTCTGTACAGAACCCATGGTCCCTGTTCATTGCTACCAACAGCATAAAATAAAAGCAAAATAAAAAGGTACGACCCTTTCCCGTAGAGCCTAGGGGTTGGAAGAGTCCAGTGCAGACAGGCTGGCATGCAACACGGAAACAATAATGTGTTTTTTCTGAGCCACATGTCTGAGACTGAGCCACAGGCACTGTAGTACAGGGGGGTTGGAACTGTGCTACACGGAAACAAATAACGTGGCTGTTCTAAGCCACATGTCTGAGACTGAGCCACAGGCACTGTAGTACAGGGGGGTTGGAACTGTGCTACACGGAAACAAATACCGTGGCTGTTCTAAGCCACATGTCTGAGACTGAGCCACAGGCACTGTAGTACAGGGGGCTTGGAACTGTGCTGCCTTTGGGTACTTTGCTGCCATTGTGTGATATAATAATGATGATAACATTTCTGTGTACCTCGTCTTGCAATAGCCGTACAGGCCTTGGGGTTGGAAGCTTTGAAGTGTGGTGCAACTCTTTTCGTAAGCCAATCATTAATACTATTTTGCATGTACCTCAGTGATCCTTTTCTGATTCAGTCCTTGTTTTTCATTCAGTCTTTTTTTTTTTTTTTTTTAAGATGTATTTTTTACATACTTCATGACGTACTGTTGTAACGTTTCTCAGCTGTGTTAGTAAGTTCAAGGGCAGACGGCAGTACAGTTCAGTTCGTTCAGTATGCCAACTGTTTCTTGTCAGCTGTTTTTCTTTTTTTCTTCTTTTTTCTTTCTCCAAAATTCTGGAAGAAAATCAGGGCACAGATACAGTATTTGTATAAAGAATTGACTGCTTAATGGTGGAGCGTAGTATTATGCATAATAATTGTATTTTTGAAGCTGAAAGGACTGATGATAGATTACATCTATCTGTGCATGCTTGGTTTCATGAATCTAAATCTAGTGCTGCTTTTGTTGTTTGTATATTGTGTAGAAATTGTTTACTGTCGTGTACTACATCACTGTACATTGCATACTCGTAATATGCAGCTTCAAACAAGATCCGTGTTGCCAAACTTTATTTTAAACTGTAAAACAAATTAATTTTGAAATTATATATTTTTAATTGTTGTTACATTTTGGTCTATATCCGTCATATGAAATATGCATTGCTTTGTTTTGATGGTGTCAACTCTGCATTTATATTATTTAACAGAAAATAACTATCATCTGTGATTAACAATGAATTTTAACGTCTAGCAACTGTGATTCAGATCTCAGTTCCTTTTACTACTAGGTGGAGTGTATACAACTTACAAGTAATTATGTTGACTCATTTCTATACATTTTTCATCATGTGTGTTTAGAGCCTGTTTTGATTTTTGTTACATTTTTTTCTTTCTGCTTCCTACTTGCACAAATGTTGAATTTCCACCGCTTCAAGGAAGACAAGTAATTAGTTATACATGATATTTTATGTCAGTCATTGAAGGTCATCAGTCATCATGTTTGTCAGCCCTGAGGTTAAAATCTCATTAGTTACTAACTCATGGTGGATATGACAGTACATGATGGTTAATTAGGTCAGTCACTAAAATTACCTAGCTGCTAGCTTCCCATCAGGTAGGGGATTGACTTGAATTTCAGCAGTGAAAACATGTATGTTTGATATGTGCTGGTTTCAGTGTTCCACAGATCCACACACATAAAAGGTTCAAAATAATGTTATTTATTAAGACAAAACACAACATGCAAATTTTTTGGGTAATCCCCTTTATCAAGCTACAAAACAACACTTAAACTACAATTAAACAAGGTTCCCAGGGTCCTTACATGTGCTTACAAGTACTTACATATTGAGTTTGCCCACTAGGGCCTTACAAGTCTTTATATTTGCATCACAGTCCTTACAAGTCTAGCTAATTCTAAAAATGCACGTGGGTAGTTATAAAAGCCTTCCATTTTTCCAAGTTGGTGACACTGGATGGTTCCACACATTTACTGAATTTCGAAATCGTTCAGGCATAGGTTGAGATGATGTCTGAAGCAGATGATGCTTTTCTCCATGTTCATTTAGATCACGTGCAGCCGAAATCACGGTCGCAAGATGACACAATAACTTCTAGGTCAGCCATTTGGTTGCAAAATTCGAACTGTGCAAGAACCTGAGCTAACAGCAAAGATGCCAAGAAAATGTTTGTTCCAAGATTGCTGGCTAAAGGACAGTGCATACCAGGAGCGGTTCTAAAAGATAAGCTGGACAAACACTACGCTTGATGCGTGGCATGCGACATTCAGTTCATTTTTTGTGTTCCTTACTGTTGGGATGGTCCTTACAAAATCTAATGTTGGTGCTTATAAGTCCTTATAAGGTCCTTATTTGGCTCTAGTCCAAGTCCCTGGGAACCATGCTAAACGGTGAAAAATAAAGAAAAATGAGATTGAGAGCTAATCCACTTACCTTTCGGGGGGGGGGGGGGGGGGGGGGGGTAATAAGTGATGTCCAGTGCTTGGAAGAATGAACCACTTATGTGTTTGGATCTGGTTTTAGAACACAAGCAGTCATTCTTGTTTCAGATTTGTTTTGGAGTGTTCCACAGAAAAAAATATGACTAACTTGCAGAAACCATAGGGACCCAGCTGATGGCCCCATAACAAATACACAAGCAACATTGGCTGTACTAGCTAGCAGGGTTATTTTTATTGGGTGACTTGTGTAATTTGGAGTTGTTTCCATAATGGGTTTCTGCTAGCAGGGCTGTTTTTGTTGTTAGACTTGCGTAATTTGGAGTTGTTTCATTACTGGTTTTTTGCTAGCAGGGCTCTTTTTGTTGTCAGACTTGTGTCGTTTGGAGTTTCAGCATTGGGTTTCTGCTAACAGGGCAGTTTTTGTTGTCAGACTTGTGTAATTTGGAGTTGTTTCCATTCTGCTAGCAGGGCTCTTTTTGTTGTCAGACTTGTGTAATTTGGAGTTGTTTCCATACTGAGTTTCTTGTGTGGATTGAGTTTGTAGGTCTGACTTGGGTATGGTTTTACATAATTATAACAAGCATATTAAATTAGTTTTACATATGACAAGTGTTTTAGAATGTGTACAAAACTTTTACATAATTACGAGAAGTGTTTTAAAATGCATATTGATTTAAAATGTTGGATTGTCCTGAGGTGACCCAGTGCAGTTGACAGGATTTTAAAATCCAATTCCCGACTGAGTTAATTAGCGTGGAGTATGATCCCAGGAGGTGGGAGAAGAGGCAGACTGTACCTACAGTTCCACTGACACCACCTAAATGACACATCCTGCATTAGGATGGGAAGTGATGCAAGTCCCAGGGCCACTTCCATCATTCATTCATTCATTGGGAGGTTGGGGGGAAGGGGGGGGGGGGGGGAGGTAACTGCAACTGAGACAGTGTCCCATAAATCACAAGTTTTGAAAAGAGAGGTGAACCAGCAGAACTGAACCTTATCAGCTGCACAGCTTACTACTCAGCCAGTTCTGCTTTCATAACATTTCATGGCCGTTTGTCTAGAACAGCAGTGAGCATGCTTTCAAAAACACCTGGGAATAATGGGGGGGGGGGGGGGGGGGGGGAATCAGCAACTGAGACAGCATCCATAAATCACAAGTTTTGAAAAGAGGTGAACCAGAAGCAGAACTGAACCTTATCAGCTGCACAGCTTAATTACCACTCAGCCAGTTATAATTTCACAACATTTCTTGGCCGTTTGTCTAGAACAGCAGTGGGCCTGCTTTCAAAAACACTTTGGAATAATTTGATGGTGAAAATGAATCTCTTTGATCAAATAGATCGAGAATGGATTATTGACTGTGGCTGTGGTGGACTTACTAATTTCCATAGGTGGGTTTTAGAAATGTTGTCACTACTTAACAGCAGAATAGACATGCCATGCCAACACAGTCTTTGCACACAGGTTAAGCTGACCACACACCCACTTCTTCAGATCTTTGCACCACAGAAGACTGCATGAAAAATCAGAAGTTAGGCAAAGCCATGCGCCCATCATATTCATGGCAAGTTGGAAGAACTTTACCACCGATGTTAAAGGGAGGGGCTAACTTTTTTTTTTTTTTACAGCAAGTTGTTTGGTGTGATGATTGGAAGTCAGTGCTCTGTTAAGTAATACTAAGGAGCACTGAAAAGTTTCTGTAGGAATTCTGAAAAGTGTGGGGGGGGGGGGGGGGGGGGGAGTATGATTTTCTGGGTTAAATGTTGCATCTGCTGAAAGAAGAAAGATGTTGGCCTCTGTAGTGATGAATCAATCTTCCAGCTATCTCATCCAACTGTGCAAATCATATCATGACGCTTCATTTAGTCCAACAGAATTTTACACTAACCAGCATTTTTAGTCTGTTTTTGTAAATTGCCACCAAGGGACTTCAAATATTTTGGATCTTCGGTGTTGCTGAAATGCTATGAGTGTGTGAGAGCCCACCTGTTGGCTGGGGGGGGGGGGGGGTTAGCTTTTGAACATGTTTAGTATGTTGCAACTTTGCAGCGAAGGGATGGGGGAGCAGAGAGTAAAAATGTTTTTGTGCTTTTGAACATGTTTAGTATGTTGCAGCTTTGCAGCCAGTATTTCAAATGCTTCATTATTACTATTAGCAAAGCCTAAGTCAGTTTTGACAATCCATTTTTATTCACTTTGACAGTTTATGTTGAGGAACTGTTGCCTGTATCCAAATTCAGAACCAGCAGTGCTTGTATGCAGTATATATACATTCCGCTAATTCTTCCGCTGCAACAATAAAATTCCTATGGATCTTTGAAGCATGCAAGTTTGGGTGCAGTTGATGTTTCTCCTCTGTCCGCATCCATGTCATTCACAATCATAAAAATGTTGCACTTCTGGCATAGACCTTACCATCTTAACCATGCAATACATGCATGGCCTTCTCATCCTTGTAATCACCCCTTAAATCTTTCAAGTTGACCTACTGATATCTGTGTGCTTTTCTCAATGCATAAGTTGTTTGTTTGACACTGTGACTCCTTGTTCTTGTTTTCATGTAATGGGCTCACTTGGAGAACTATCACAAAAGAATGTTATTTCAGTTCATTCAAAATGGCTGACACCTGTGCGACCTTGAAATCCAGTCAGGGTCACTGACAGTGCTACCGCTGTGCAAAGTTTCACACTGATATTTAGCACCAAAGAAAACCACAACATTTAGTGTCTGCCATAGCCATAAATGCCGACCTTTTCATAGACTTTTTTTTTTATGCAATCAACTTTCCTCAAACACACTGATAATTTGAACTGTAGTGCCAAAGAAAATCACAACATTTAGTGTCTGCCAAACCCACCTAGCTGGCATAAATACTGACCTTTTCACAGACTTTTTTTATGCAGTCAACTTTCCTCAAACACACTCTCTGATAATTTGAACTGTCGGAGTACGCAACCTGAAAGAAAGGAACCCACAACACGTACACAACGGTGCACACAACTCACACCAGGTACTTTCAATATTTTATTTAGAAACACATATTCAACCAAACATACACATTGCTTTCATCCACACACAAAACCTGGTAAAAGACTGTCCTTTTTCTGAGTGCCCTTGTATTTGCATGATGCATGATTGAAACACACACAAGTCCTCTGCCACCACAAACAGGACGGCGACAGGCCAGCTCCAAAGAACCTTCCTCATTGTGAAAAAAAAACCCACCCACATTCAGTCAAACCATGAATCCAGTCAAACTGTGAACCCAGTCAAACTGTGAGCCCATGAACCCCATCAAACTGAACCTATGCACCCAGTCAAAACATGAACAGGCTGATAAAGAAGAGGAAGACCAAAACAGGAGAGAAAACAACAACAACAAAACAGTACAGTGCTGTCTTTGTAATGAACTTATGCTACTTGAAAATGGCTGAGTTGTGTGACCTAGTGAAAATGTGTATAAAACGGAACAAGAGAGAGAGAGATAGGGATGCAGTATTTCACAAGTTCTCTAAATGCAAGGAATGAAAACGAAACAAGTTGTAATGTGCTCAGGGGGGTTGGGGGGTTAGCATGGTCACAGCAGGTTTTACACTCAATGACTCATTCAGTGCTCTACTGTTCTTGCTATTACCGGTTCTACCTTTTCCCTTGAGCAAAAAATAATATTGGGCCAAAATTAAACCTGCACTGAACAAAAACACAATATCATCATCAATCATAACAACACTGGTAATTATACATATATATATGTAGAGATATCTTCCAACAGGCAGCTGAAATACAAATGAGTACCGACAACAAAAATAAAAATAAGCCCACCTTCCTCGGTCCTCATCAAACCATTATCAAATCCTCAATTTTTAAAACAGTGACAGCACAAAAGAAAGGACCCATTCCCAACTTTGTACGTACACTGAACATCATTGCATTGGTGGATAGAGAGAACACGTACATATATCTATGTTTCATCAATGAAAATATTCGCCGAGACCGAGGAAATGTTATGGAAGTGTGTACGCTGTGTACGTAAATAGAAGATTAGTATCTGTGTTGTCGGACACTTTGCTTCTGGTAAATCCATCTTCTGGAGGCCTTGATCATTAACTCTTTTATGTGGAGTGATGAGCAGTGCACGTGTGTGTCAAATTTTCTTTGATGTGAGATACTGGGTTTCAGATGGTGACGGGGAGGGGGTGGGGGAGGGGGGGGGGAGGGTTTGTTACCAGAGAGAAGGGGACTAATGCAGCAAAATGTCCCCAAAGTGAAATACAGCCCACTTTTGCAAGAAGTGGGAGAGAGACAGAGTTTAGTATCCACCAAACCACAAACACTGAAGGCCAAAGAGTTCCAACTGTTTGCATTATACATGGGTAGACGAGTCGGCATCCCTGAGACAAATTGAACTTTCAAAAGATCTTACAGCTTCAGTGATTGTGCATACACGTAATAAAAGAAGGCTGACCACAGAGTATGAAAAGTGCATTCTCAATTGAATTGCAACCATGTGAAATGATGCCTGGAAAATTCCAGCTCATGCAGGTGCTGTTGTTTTTTATCCCCTTCATCATGATAACTGGTTCACGCTCCGTCTAGACCTAAGACATTATTTAGCTGGTCTGACAGTCATGCTACAAGCGGTTTACAAACAGCCAAGAAATGGCAGGAAGAGGGAAGATTTGCAGGGAAGGCACCATTCCAGATGTGAAGCAAAATATCACAGACAGACAAGATGATTGAATGTCATGTTCATGGAGCAAGTGATTGAAAAGGCTTTTAATCAACTGAACTTAAGCTCCAACACGAGGACTGAAAACTTGTGCCACCCACCCATTAAATTGCAAATTGAATGAGTGAAGTACAATGAGCAAGGTTCAACTGGTGTCAGCCATCAAACCATTTCTAGACATTTTCGCAATCATTTTGTTACCAAGCAACTGCTTCAACACAGAAACCTAAGGCTGTCAATTCTGTCAATTCACCTTAATAATTCAATGGTAAACTTTGGCCGGGCCAAACTGGGAAAAATTGTAAGAATTCTCAAACTTTCTCTTTTCTCCTTGTGACAAGAACCACACCCGGAGAAAGACCAGTCCTGGAAAATGAAGGGCATGTTTCTGTTAATTCTCTACCTGACACAATTCCTAAAATCTTCATGGACTGCCTTCACTTCTAAATATTCTCTACCCCACCCCACCAAAAAAAAAAAAACTGTTATAAAATATTTCTAACAATGGTTACAGACACAGATTTCTAGATGTGTATGATATTTACAGCAGCAAATTTTAGATGTCACTGAATAACCAATGTGAAAGAGGAAAACTGCAGAAGAAATACTAATTCACATGCACACTACTGTCTCCCATGTTTTGAACAAAACACATTACGATGGCATACACAGACTTTGCAGTTGCACTAAAAGCCTTGACATGGCAGGAAATCTCAATGTTTAAAAACACAAAAGGGCTCTGAAATTAACCAAGTAAACAAACATCTATAGCACCTGTGGATTTCCTGGTTCCAAAGAACACACTCAATGATCAATGGTTTTGTCAGTCAAATGAGTGTTCACAAAAAATACTAATGTATTATCAATGTATAAAACATTAATGTGGGGGGGGGGGAGGGGGAGGACCCCCACTACAAATGTGCAGCACATTAACTAAAGGAAAATATGAGGGAACATGAAGCACACAAAAAATAGTTTCAAACCATTAAGAGTGCAATTACCGTCAACATTTCTTTTTCTTACTGTCAACATTTCTTTTCTTTTTAAATTAAAAAAAATTGGGGTGGGAGGAAGGCGAAGGACAAGTATCAGCCATTCCACTACCTTGTACACTGCCGGTGAAACAGACTCTAAACTCTGTTCTCTTGATGTACTTGACAGCACAACCAAACAATAAAGTAACCACACAATATTGTTTCTTCAGTAACGCTCCAAGGTTTCTACTCACTTCCTTTATGAAGTAATGAACTGAGGACAACAACAAAAACAAGACATCCCGCCCCCTTCCCCCAAATGACTATAAAAGAAAGTGAACAAAAAAAGCTAGCAATCATTTATGATGCGGATTCCAAGCAGGGGTACAACAATAATGCTGATGTACAAGATTACAACAAGGAGTAAAATGATTACATTTGCAAGGTATTACTAACGTACAGCTCAAACTACTTTGGTCTGTTGCATGCACATTCTTTTTTTCTTTTGTTAGAGACAATAAAAGAAACTGTGATTGTGAGAATAATTTCCTTGAAGGAAAAGAATACTAATAATGCCTTTAACAGATTTTTCTGTCAACTTCTGCTAAACTTCAGAACATAACAATTAACATGGTAGATTTGTAATGGGTTCTCTGTGTATTCTGGCAACTGCACATTAAAAACACTGGAAAACAAATGTTGCAAAATCTATGAATACGAGTATCAGGTACATTATAAAATCTTCCTGTGACGTACTGTCCCTGTGCATTCTCACACACACCCTCTCTCTCTCTCTCTCTCACCATTCTCTCTCCCCGTCTTTCTTTTTGAGGTTTCTCTCTCCCAAAGCTATACTCCTGTTTCTAAGCACATGCCTCAAGCGCAATGCACTGCAAACAATAGCCACCCACTCAGGATTGTACGAGAGATAAGCTAAGCTGTAGACAGAGATCGAAAACCGAGGGCATATAATTATAGTTGAGAGGCCAAATACTTTTCCTACATAAATATGAGTACCAAAGGATTATTATACATGACTGAACATAACGATACAAGTGTGGCTGTATATATATATATGTACAGTATTCACACACGGAAATTCACAGCAGAAAAGACACAGAAAAACTAGGTCTACCGTACAATGAATAGTTGACAAGTTCAGATGAGAAGGAAAAAAAAAAAACACGCAAACTTTCCCCCCTGTCTGATAATGACAAATACTGAGGGCTGCTCACACTCCAAGCAAAAACACGCGTCACAAAAGTCAACGTCATAGTGTGGGAAAATGCTTCGCACAGCCTGCAAAGCTTTCATGGCAACAAATAAAAACTGGTGTCCAACCCAATCTCCATCAAGGTGTCATTACTGTGCATACATATGGAAGCTACAAATATGCTGCTGCTGCTATTTTTTGCTCTAATTTTTCTTGTTTGGGGGGGGGGGGGGGGGGGTGCATAAGACTAACTTTCATGTTTTGTGTTTTTTCTTTTCTTCTTCTTCTGGGATCGCCCCAATATAACCGCACTGGTTGACTGGGCGTAAAACACCAATTTACTCACTTACTCTTCCCCGGGATTCAAGATTATTTTCATGTTCATGTATGCTATTGCAAATGCAGCAGCTACAATTGTATTCCAACTGTTATGATTATTTTAAAAACTGTTTGAAACTATTGTAGTATTGTAACTGTACTACCAGATAAGGAAATAAAAAGGGTTATTACCAACATACAAAAAAAAAAAAAAAAAGCTCAGAAGCTGTAAAAAGCCATCATGATGAAAAGAGTGACCAGCATCAGTAAACCCAATGCTAAGGAGGCATGACTACCCTAAGGATAAGGCCGGTGTGATATGCAAGCTCTGCCGCAGGGTGTAAAGTCAAGGCACACAAATCATCATCACAAGCATCCAGAACTGACACTATGATTCTTCTCTCCTCAAGCAAGCTTGTCGCTTGGTTTTCTCATTTCAAAGATTGCATCAGTGAGATCTCAACATGCCGAGGATTGACAATGAAGTCGCTCGGACTCTCATGCATTTCGTGAACTCTCTAGTCTGTTTCATGAATGTTCTAGTCTAGAAATAGCGCTAAGGCATGCTGATAGTGACAGGCTAACCTCACTTGCCACAGAGTTCCAAGTCTAGATCAAAAATAGTGACGTTTCTATCATGATATTTTTTTTGATGATACACAGATCTCAAAAAGAATATTATTTCAAATACTACATGCACAGGCTAAAAGCTTGCTTGTGTTGCAACGTTTCTGGATTATGTAAAATCTCCTCAAAGCAAAAAGAAGTTGCGCATTTATTCTGGTCTTGTGAAGTTGGTTACCATAAATCTGCATAGCAAGCACACACATGTATATAATTTAACAAATCTGAATCAAAACGTTGAGTGTCTGTCCAATGATGAAAGTACTTCAGAAAAGCACAACCTGTTCACACAGGCAGGAGTTTTGTAGTTGTAGCTGAGTGTGTTCAAACCAATGTAGTCATATATATATATGTATCTATTCAACAAAAGAAAAGTCTGATCATTTGAACATGTAGCACTGAGATCTGCTTCTCTCTTGAGCAGAAAATATTGTATTGTCACTGCGTTGGATAGAATTATTCCCAAACTCTGTTGAGTCCATTGTGTCAAGAGTCTGGATTCCAACTGTTCACGTCAGCAGCTCAAAAGGACAGGTCTGCTGATGTAGTTTGTTCTGGAAACATTTTGCACATAAACACACATGCTCATTTACACACACACACATTATGCACACAGAGGCACGCACCCTCAGATGCACACAGACACACGCACACTGTTGAAGCTGCAAGTCCTGGTTCTCCACCACATCCCAGCATCATCATCATTCTTGGAAGAGCAGAGCATCTGCCCATCGCCCAAGGACGGCTTACATGGAACAGCGCGGCACACTTGGTTAACGCACAGGATGATGCTTTTTCACACACAATCTTCTTTGTGCAAGGATTGGTGGAACTTTGCCACAAGAAACTTCTGTTCTGGATACCGAGCAAACTGACCAAGGAGCCACTGTCTTCTCAGCAGGTTAAATCAGTCTGGGTTTTGGGCAGGGGTATTTTCCCTCATTTTTATAGATTTTGTCTTCTTTTTTTTACATGGAATTCGTCGTCTTGTTTCTGTCCAAACCACTTGGGCAAAGTATTACACAGAAGCTTTGCCAATTCAGAATCCACACCTGTCCAAACACAATAACCCCAACCGGCACAGATAAGACTCTGGCGCACATCCAGCGGGTCTGTAGGTCTCTTCGCTGCTTTTAGACAAAGTCTGGCCCGGGGGCGGAAGTGTCACTTTAGTCCAACTGCAGCAACCGGAGCACCATCACTCCACAGCGAACCCACACGTCTCCTCCACAGCACAGGTCAGCTTGGACAGGAACTTCTCAAAGGACTCGTATGGAGGGATGTCCAACCGGTTAAAGCTGCAAAAAGAATGGAGCAAAAGTTAAAGCTGTTGTTTCACAGCATGGTCACTAGGGGTCGTTAGAGCCGTTGTTTCACAGAAAGTTCACTGTGTGTAGTCTATGACTCATCCCAAACACTTCCATACAACAGAAATGGGAACTGCTTCAAAGGAAAAACTCTGAAAGCTTGGGGGTAAAAGGGCACCCCCCCCCCCCCCCCCCCCCCCCCCCCCCCCCGAAAAAAAAGAAGAAAAGTTTTTAAAAAGTGACTAAATCTGCGGCTATTTTTATGAAAATAAAGATAACTGACATCATGAAACCATGTCCCAACATGCTCCTTCTTCACCTCCTCACAAACTTTAACTTCCACCTCAACTGATACCCACTCCCACTTACATTTGCTGGCACGGCCAGAGTCAGTGAACTTTTCACCACAGTTAACAACTTGAGCAACAGACATGGTGAATCTTTCAAAACTTTCAGAATATTTGCATTTTTCTTTGTCAAAACGTGTCACAGAAGCATGTAGGAACAACTGTGTTCAGCGCTATGCCTACTCACAAGAGTAACAGCCAGCATCAAAGCAATTAAGACAGGAGATAGTCGTGTGAATGGGCTCCAAATGTTTCACGGGTATCTGGTACTTCCTTTTTCTTGTATTCCTGATTCCCCCCTTCCTTTTTCTTGTATCCTCTTAAAAATGGTTCGGAGAAAGCAGGTTCCATGACATAGCCACAAGATACTGCTGGATGGCACGGCGATGGAAGGAAGCCAGCAGTGGGTCTATTCCACAAGAAACTGGTACGCAGACATGGGGTAAGTGTGCAGAGAAATGAAAGAGTGAGCAGACGTACCATGTGTGTGCCTTGGGCAGATTGTTGGTGCTGATGTCCACCTGGTGGATGGTGAACAGCCGAGGACCTGCAGCACCCGTTGAACCTGCACACACCACACCAGGCTTCCACAGTCATCACTCCAAAACACACCACACCACACACACTGCACCATGCTTCCACAGTCATCACTCCAAAACACACCGCACCACACACACTGCACCATGCTTCCACAGTCATCACTCCAAAACACACCGCACCACACACACTGCACCATGCTTCCACAGTCATCACTCCAAAACACACCGCACCACACACACTGCACCATGCTTCCACAGTCATCACTCCAAAACACACCGCACCACACACACTGCACCATGCTTCCACAGTCATCACTCCAAAACACACCGCACCACACACACTGCACCATGCTTCCACAGTCATCACTCCAAAACACAGCACCAGGCTTCCACAGTCATCACTCCAAAACACACTGCATCCAGGCTTCCACAGTCATCACTCCAAAACACACGCACCAGGCTTCCACAGTCATCACTCCAAAACACACTGCATCCAGGCTTCCACAGTCATCACTCCAAAACACACCGCACCATGCTTCCACAGTCATCACTCCAAAACACACCGCACCATGCTTCCACAGTCATCACTCCAAAACGCACTGCACCATGCTTCCACAGTCGTCACTCCAAAACACACCGCACCATGCTTCCACAGTCATCACTCCAAAACACACCGCACCATGCTTCCACAGTCGTCACTCCAAAACACACCGCACCATGCTTCCGCAGTCATCACTCCAAAACACACTGCACCATGCTTCCACAGTCATCACTCCAAAACACACCACACCATGCTTCCACAGTCATCACTTCAAAACACACTGCATCCAGGCTTCCACAGTCATCACTCCAAAACACACCACACCATGTTTCCACAGTCATCACTCCAAAACACACCGCATCCAGGCTTCCACAGTCATCACTCCAAAACACACAGCACTGTGCTTCCACAGTCATCACTCCAAAACACACCACACCATGCTTCCAGTCATCACTCCAAAACACATTGCATCTAGGCTTCCACAGTCATCACTCCAAAACACACAGCACTGTGCTTCCACAGTCATCACTCCAAAACACACAGCACTGTGCTTCCACAGTCATCACTCCAAAACACACTGCACCCACTTTCCACTGAACCCACCCACACACATCACACCCACTTTCCACTGAACCCATCCACGAACATGCCACACCCACTTTCCCCTGTAACCACCCACAGACACGCCACACCCACTTTCCACTGAAATCACCCACAAACACACCACACCCACTTTTCAATGAACCCATCCTCAAACACCCCACACCCACTTTCCACTGTAACCACCCACAAATGTCCCCACTGTAACCATCCTGAAACACACCACACCCATTTCCCACTGTATCCACCCACGAATACACCCCGCCCATTTTGTATGGTAACCACACACAAATACACTCCACCCACTTTCCATGGTAATCAGACACAAATACACCACACCACACCCACTTTCCACTGCAACCACCCACAAACATACCACAAACACTTTCAACTGTTACCACTCTGAAACACATCAGCTCCAGTTTCCTATGTAACCACCCAGAAACATACCACCTCAGTTCCCATTGCAACCACCCAGAAATGTGCCAACCCCATTTTTATTGACTGGCTGGGGGGGGGGGGGGGGGGGGGGGGGCCAAATCCACAATAAACATACTCTTTGCATTCTTAGCATCCAGGTAACCAATCTAGCCTTGCAACACTTGCCTGGCCAACCAATTATGCTTATCCATGCACAAAAACTAATCTCCCAGTAACCAGTCTAGCCTTGCAACACTTGCCTGGCCAGCTAGTTACGTTTATTCATGCACAAAAGCTACTCTCCCACTCCCTTCTGTGATGGCAACCCCTATCTCTCTCTCTACCTTGCAATGCCTTGAAGCCCTGCAGGGGTACTCGTGAGCTTCCCGTGACAAACTGCAGCATCCGCGCCCTCATCTCGTCGTCGAAGCTGTCGACAGCTCGCCAGAACCAGCGTACAATGTTGCTCTCCCACGTGCAGTGCTTGAGGCGTGTGTGCTTTTTCCAGTCGTCCAGGTCAATCTTGCCCAGGCCTCCAATCATCAGCTACAGAAGGAACAACATCACTCATCAACTGCCCTGGGCTTTCGAGGTGCGTTTACAGCACCAACAACAAAACAAGCAAAATCCCACCTCCAGACAAGGTCTTTAACAATGGCAGTCTGCTTAACAAAGAGAACAGAAAGATGGGAAAATTCTGACTGTTGTTCATCTTCACAGTTCTTTCAGAACGAACTGTTTGCAAGAAATTATTCTGGTAGTCCCAGCCAGATACTCTGTTATCTAAACACAAGAGGTTCTGTTGTTAGACTTTAAAGCACTTCTGAAATGCTTGCAGTTTCTTGCTGCTGTTCATTCACACACAAGCACACACGTGCATACACACAGACACACAAGAAACAAGAAGAAGAAAACTCCTGACCTCCAATTCTCTCTCATCAAAGGTACGTAGAAGGTGTTGAGGAATGATCTCGTTGAAACCTTTCTGCAAAGCCAGGAACTGTGCCTCGATGCCTCGCATGAAACGCCACTGAACGTACAACCTGAAAGCCCACAGCACATCACTCACTTGTTAGTTATCCAACAAAAGAAAGATAAAAGAAACAAAGTAAAACAAAATTGTGAAAAAACCCAATACACTACAATGCTCCACATAAAATGATGAAGACACACAAGAGCTCTGTGCGCATTTTCCTGTAAGAGGATTCATACAGGACTTTTACTTCACAATTTCCTGACTTCAAGTTCAAGACCATTTTGCTAGACCAGGCTACTGCTCAGTTGCACACACAATTTCAACACTTTCATGACACAGTCACACCAGTCTAAACCAAGTCCAGAAGTGGTTTCAAGTTAAAAACAAATTTCAGATGTTCCCTTTATTATTCAGTATTAGGCCTCCAGGTTTGTTCTGTCCTTTCCAAATCCCCCTTATCGTAAAATTCCCAAACTTTCCAAGACCTTGGCCATAAATGTTACTTTTCCCAAACTTTCCTGGCTTGGAAAAAGGCATCTCATTCTTCTCTTTTCAAAATATAAGAACCAACCCAGAGTCTCACCAGATTTAGATCACTGCAACAGTATCTGCTTTGGTCAAAATCCGAACTGGTTTGTTGTTGTTTTCTTTTTTCTTTTTAAACATAAAACAATGTTGTCAAAAAACTAAAACAAAAAAACAATCTAGAAGATCTAAAAAATCTGCATCTGCTTTAAAAAATAAAATAAAAAGTAAGTAAGTAAAGCAATTTGGTGTTTTATGCCCAGTCAAGACATCTTATACAGTGGAGACATTCTGTCCACAGACAAAAGTAGAAAGGTTGTGCACACTCACAACACTGAGTAATGCAACATAAAAAGCTGAAATTCTTTAGTGTAAAACAAAAACAAAACGAGAGAGAAAAGAAAAGAAAAAAAACGGAAAAAAAACAGCAACCTGAAATCCAACTCTTCTCACTGAGAACATGCTTACGTAAAACCCTGCTCGTAAAATCTGTTCTGCCTCAACAGCAGCAGCAGCAGCAGCTGCAGCTACTACAGTCATTTTGCTGGCTGCTGTCTTATTGTTGCAGCTGGGGAAGTCATCCCCCACAACCAGACTAACCCCCACCCACCCCACCTCCAGAATTTCTACTTCAGTCTGCACCCTCCCTCCTCTCTCCTTTCCAGAAGAGATTTTACCTCTGTCTGGGCACTCTCAGACTAGTTCTGGCACTCTGTGAAAATGGTGCTTTGCCATCTGTAGTACAACCGCAAAAACAAAGTTTTGGTGCTTTTCCAGTTTCTCTCGTCTATTTCCAGTGCTGACTGAGTGAACTTTTTAATTTGGGCATGAATATAGACGCAATAAATCTTTTTCAATAGAAATGCCGCCAGGCATGTGCCCCAAGCAACTCAGCTAAGTTTGTGGTTCAAATGGCCCACACTCAAAAGTTTTTAATCTGTTTACACACATTCAACCATCTGTTCGTTACCAATTTACACGCTCATTCTAAGAAGGGCTAAAGTGGTTAGTAAACGGATTTTAACCTCCCCTCAGGGCAAGTTGGAAGTGGAGGTCGACAGGAAAATGGAGCAGGAGAGAAATGAGCCAAGTGAACTGAACTTGTAGTTTTCAATTAAAGAAGCTGGTTGAAACAGCTGTCTTTACGTTTCAATGGGTAAAGAAGATGCTGATGAAGATATAGTTATCATGTGTAACAGAAACTGGTGGGGGTGGGGTGGGGAGACAGCAAGGTGAGGGAACAGGTGATGGGGAAAGGAGGGGGAGGGAGATGGGAGAATGGGGGGGGGGGGGGGGGGGGGCAAGCAAAAGAGAGAGGGGAGAGAGGGAAGAAGTGGGAGGGGATGCAAGAGAGAAAGAATGACTCACTTGACATATTCCCTCTTGTTTTCCTCTGTGACCTTGATGTCATTGCCACCTGGTTTCAGCTCGTACTCATGTACCTTTCCAAAAGAGTTGTGCTCTACAGAGAAAGTGTTGTCCAGAACATTCTCAATGTTGTTCTCCCTGTGACCAACAGAAAAAAAAGAACATCTCAGGTACAGGTATATGTTTGACCAACCATGCCCACTGGCTGTTTTGTACACACAGAAGTATACATTTGACCAACCATGCCCATTGGCCGTTTTGTACTTAATCTTCCTACGGTTAAACTGATCATTAGTCATCCAAAAGTTTTATGTACAAACACGATTATACATTGTAAATATAAATATGCACTATAAAAAAAATTAAACCATGTTACAATAAACAAACATACACATATCAAAATTATGCTCAGATTTTAACTACATCTCTTCAAACTTACAACATCCAGCAGAGACTGCGGTGAAGCTCAGGGTCAACACTCTCAAGGTCATCCAGTGTGACAGGTTTTCCCAACAGCTGTTTGTAGAAAGGCATGGTGAAACCTCCGTCAAGGTAGTGACCATGGAAAATGGCCATGCCGATCACACGACCCACAAAGTGGAAGTAGGATAAATGCTCCTGGAGGATGACAAATCATTCTTATATTTAGCTTTCAGTGGAGTTGGGGGGGGGGGTTAAATATTATAAAAAGGAGACTAAGACAAGAATGGAAACCACATTACTAAAGAACAATACTGAATAATCTATTCGTGGACATCAGCTCAGTATACATTTGTGTCTGGATTGTGAGCAGTGAAAACAAAACTATGTGCCTTCAAGCAGTATGTGTGAGCCTAAATTTATAAATGTGCGATGCATCCTTTAAAAAATGTGGTTTCAATTCACACATCTTCAAGTAGTATGTGTGAGCCTAAAGTTATAAATGTGTGATGCATCCTTTAAAAGATTTGGTTGCAATTCACACACCTTCAAGTAGTATGTGTGAGCCTAAATTTATAAATGTGTGATGCATCCTTTAAAAGATTTGGTTGCAATTCACACATCTTCAAGCAGTATGTGTGAGCCTAAATTTATACATGTGTGATGCATCCTTTAAAAAAATTGGTTGCAATTAACACATTTTCACATGTCATGACCATTACCAAATCCTGACTGTTACATTTCTGAAGGGTTGAGGGAAGGGCAACACGTGAAGCATGCTGTGTAAAGCAACTCACAGGGTTGACTCCTGAGTCTGGGTTGATCTGTAGAGTGTAGATGTCTTCCCTGGAGTATTGGAACAACCCGTAGTAGGGATTCAGCATCTCGTGAGACAGCAAGTAGAACCACTCTCTGGAGACAGCAGACAACACCAGTCTTTAATTCACACTGGCAAGAACACAGCACTCCATAGTCTGTTAACACCGTAATGCACAGAGCAAGAACCCTTTCTTCAAAACTGCTTTTCACTAATAGTAAAATACTGAGCATCACTTCATTTCACAACTGCAACGTCAGCATACAGTTGTCTGAACAGATTGCAGGAAAGTGGCTACACACATAAAAACTCATCCAACTCTCAGGTAAGCCCCTCAGCAAAAGTTGGGGAATGAAAAAAAAAAAACAGCAACAGCAACAACAAAAACATCCTTGTGAATGAGATCCAAACACATAACAGGTTAAAAAGAGCGTTATTTATTATGACAGAACACCCCTTTTTCAAGCTACAAAACAACACTTAAACATCAGTGTGCAGATCCTTGTGAATGTATTGTCGCTGATAAGTTATACGCCACGAGTGAGCCTGTGAGGGATATACAGACCTGGCCACGCCTCCGTAGTCCAGCCCCTCCTCCCCATGAAACTTCACCATCAGACGCTTGCGCAGGTCTTTGGAGCGCATCTTCATCACCTGTCGATACGAATCCTGAAAGACAAGAGCAATAACCAGGTGATACCAACTTTAAGAGCTACAGCATACTTAGATAGTTCACTCTTTATATTATGTATCTCTCAGGCACATTTCTTAAGGATTAGCACTGTATAATCCTTTATCTGCCTTTATTATTCATGGTGATTTACTACCTCATCAAATTAATCCCTTGGCTGCCCCAGCAATGTAAGTTTTCTGGGCTGAAAGATGCATGGATGTGCCAGCAAACAGTATAGTTTCTGGTCATATAACACATCTATTTTCAATGTTATGCGTTTTGATGACAATCCTGTCACATGCTAGTACAAAAAGAAGACAGAAACGCTTAAGAGTTTATATTTTTGCATTTTTTTGGTTGTTTTCAAGTGACATCATGGCAGTAAAGGTGTTAATACAGCGGCAAAAGTAGTACAATATATATAACCACACAGAATACCTCACTAAAATATATTAGTTACAAGAGAATGTGCTTATATTTCATCACACTCAAGTTATGCAGCATTACATGCTGTCATAAACTACACTAGGATTTAGCAGAGGGGAAGACAAAAGAGAACATGTGTCAAGCTGTCTCAGCTTAACTTTTCAGCTGTTGCAAAAACATACGCATTGCTGGTAAAAATGAATAAATGTATCAAAAGCCTTCTAAAAGGAATTCTTCTTCAGTAATCAATAACAATCCCCTGGGAGTGGCTGTACTGTGTACGGGAAATTAACATGAAACACATGAACAGAAGGACATGGCAATTTGAATCCACTCCCCAAACTGCCATGATCCAAACAGGAGTGGGGAGCAGTAGGTATAACAGAAACAGAAGCTCTCACCTCAAAAATTTCCTCCCTGGACACCTCCAGTCGACAGTGGCCAGTCTGTGGTTGCAGTGGCTGGAACTCTTGTCTCAAGATCTTCATCTTCTGCACCAGGTCTCGCTTGTGTTTCTGATGAAGAGGCATCTCATTCTCCTTGTTCCCCGTCCGCCTGTCACCACACAGACAAGTCATAAGTAACCTGTCACCACACAGACAAGTCATAAGTAACCTGTCACCACACAGACAAGTCATAAGTAACCTGTCACCACACAGACTAGTCATTAGTAACCTGTCATCACACAGACAAGTCATAAGCAACCTGTCACCACACAGACAAGTCATAACCCATCACCACACAGACAAGTCATAAGTAACCTGTCACCACACAGACAAGTCATAAGTAACCTGTCACCACACAGACAAGTCATAAGTAACCTGTCACCACACAGACTAGTCATTAGTAACCTGACATCACACAGACAAGTCATAAGCAACCTGTCACCACACAGACAAGTCATAAGCAACCTGTCACCACACAGACAAGTTATAACCCATCACCACACAGACAAGTCATAAGTAACCTGTCACCATACAGACAAGTCATTAGTAACCTGTCACCATACAGACAAATTATAAGAATAATAAGTAACCTGTCACCACACAGACAAGTCACAACCTGTCACCACACAGACAAGTCATAAGCAACCTGCCACTACACAGACAAGTCATAAGTAACCTGTCGCCACACATTTCCCCAAACTTACAATTTCTCTTGGATGACGTGTAAATTCTGAGACAGCCTGGGGTCGGTGAACTGCGTGGTACGGTTGTTGTGGTCGACAAAGTACACACGCCCACTGCTGGTTCGTCGCACCTCCCAGCCCTGCAGCATGGGACCCAGGTCCTCGTCCCTCAGCTCCAGGTTGGACGCTTCTCTGTCAACCACAGCACAAATTTGGTTAAAGAGATACTAAAGGGACGCTTCCCTGTCCACCACAGCACAAACATGGTTAAAGAGATACTAAAGGGATGCTTCCCTGTCCACCACAGCACAAACATGGTTAAAGAGATACTGAATGGACGCTCCCCTGTCAACCACAGCACAAACTTGGTTAAACTACAGATACTGAAGGGATGCTTCCCTGTCCACCACAGCACAAACATGGTTAAAGAGATACAGAAGGGATGCTTCCTTGTCCACCACAGCACAAACTTGGTTAAAGAGATACTGAATGGACGCTCCCCTGTCAACCACAGCACAAACTTGGTTAAACTATAGATACTGAAGGGACGCTTCCCTGTCCACCACAGCACAAACTTGGTTAAAGAGATACTGAAGGGACGCTTCCCTGCTAACCACAGCACAAACTTGGTTAAACTACAGATATTGAAGGGACGCTTCCTTGTCCACCACAGCACAAACTTGGTTAAAGAGATACTGAATGGACGCTTCCCTGTCAACCACAGCACAAACTTGGTTAAACTATAGATACTGAAGGGATGCTTCCCTGTCCACCACAGCACAAACATGGTTAAACTATAGATATTGAAGGGATGCTTCCCTGTCCACCACAGCACAAACTTGGTTAAAGAGATACTGAAGGGACGCTTCCCTGCTAACCACAGCACAAACTTGGTTAAACTATAGATATTGAAGGGACGCTTCCCTGTCCACCACAGCACAAACTTGGTTAAACTACAGATACTGAAGGGATGCTTCCCTGTCCACCACAGCACAAACTTGGTTTAAGAGATACTGAAGGGACGCTTCTCTGTCAACCACAACACAAACTTGGTTAAAGAGATACTGAAGGAACACTTCCCTGTCCACCACAGCACAAACTTGGTTAAACTATAGATACTGAAGGAATGCTTCCCTGTCAACCACGGCACAAACTTGGTTAAAGAGATACTGAAGGGACGCTTCCCTGTCCACCACAACACAAACTTGGTTAAACTATAGATACTGAAGGAACACTTCCCTGACTACCACAGCACAAACTCAGTTAACTTAAAAAGATATTGAAGGGATGCTTCCCTGTCAACAACCACAGCACAAACTTGGTTTAAAAAAAGAAGAAGAAAAAAAAGAAGAGAAGAGATATTAAAGGGACACTTCCCTGTCCACCACAGCACAAACTTGGTTAAAGAGACACTGAAGGGACGCTTCCCTGTCCACCACAGCACAAACTTGGTTAAACAGATACTGAAGAAGAAGAAATTTGAGTGAAAGAACAAAGGCAGGCAGGCAGGAGGGAAGGAGAAAAGGATGAAAGTTTGAAACAAAGATACATGAATATGAAGAGAAGAAAAAGAAAGAGAAGATTAGAACTAAGAGGTACAAAATGAGGAAAAAAGAATATGAATCAGCAATGTTCTGTGTACTGCCTGCTTTCTCTCTCTGCATATATATATATATATGTATGTATGTATGATGTGTGTGTGTGTGTGTGTGTGTGTGTCTGTGTGCGTGTGCGTGTGATGTTTGTGTTTACATGTGTGTGTGTGTGTGTGTGTGTGTGTGTGTGTGTGTGTGTGTGTGTGTGTGTGTGTGGTGTGCACATGTGTCTCTGTGTGTGTGTGTGTGTGCATGTTCATACATCCATAATGTGTGTCTATGCAGGCACATAAGCAGTCATATGATGATGTAAACAAGAAGACCACTAGCACTAGTATTTTGCAACTAATGACCGTAACTTCACAACAGAAACATTACATTATTCATCTCTGCCATCACAAAATCTCTGCAAGCCTAACTCCTTGGACATCTGACAAAACCCTCAGTTGTCTCTCCCAATTTTTTTCCTGCAGTTCACAAGACTACAAGGCACAACTGGCACACTTCCCACCACACACTTCTCTTACTGTGACCTTGTTCTGCCATCCATGCTGCCTCTGGAATCTGCATCACTGCCAAGGGATGGAAAGGAAGCAGAGTGTGTGTGCTGGTGTTATAACAAACTGAATGCCCCCAGGGTGAAACCTCAAGACAAAAAGGCACAAGCCTATCAAAGGCTCTGTGTGTGTGTGTGTGTGTGTGTGTGTGTGTGTGTGTGTGTGCGCGCGTCTGTCTGTCTGTGTTTGTGTGTCTGTGTGGTATCTAGCTTCAACATTTAGTTCAAACGGTTGCTAAAGCATATAGCAGCATGGATGGGTTAAAGCACTGTACCACACACACACACACACACACACACATTGATTGATACTGTATAATTTTACAAACTGTGATGATCTTTTTTGTTTTTGTGGTTTGTTATTGCTTTATGTGTTTGTTATGTGCAAGCTGACACTGTAATTTCCCATAATAGGATGAATAGAATATTTTGTAGGACCACACACATATTCTGTCTACCCCAACTGGCAGATACAGTTATACAGGGGTGATATATGGTCTCCAAAACAAACAAGAAGAAACAAAAACATGTCTCTCCTGATCTCTCTCCTCTAAGTTGGATATGCAGTAGCACCATCAAAAGCCTGACTGAGGCCTTGCCTCCAATGACTTCTTCCTTGCCCCAGACAAGCAGCTGTATTGTGCCAAATACCAACAAAACAAAAAACAGTTCTCTCTCTCTCTCTCTCTATCACATACCACACACACACACACACACACACACACACACACACACACACACACACACACACACACACACACACAGAAAAACTGAAGATGGCTGTGCCCCAAATGTTCACTGCTCCAATCCAGTCCTCATGAGAGTACAGAAAGAGGTAGTGAGGTTAAACCAGAGAAGAAAAGGTACCAGAAACAAGGACTCTCCAAGGTTATTTGATTCACTGACTGCAGCAACCCAGTCTGTCTGGGTACCTCCTGAATGCCAAAGTGTCTCCAGTAACCACTCCACCCTGGTGCTCCAGTGAAGAACTAGGTACTTCACAGTAGCAACAACAACCAGATGGGCCGCTGATGTATGCCATCAATAACAGCAGACCCACTTACCTGGCTTTTTTGTCAATTTGATACTGATGTATGCTTTTATTGTATTTGTACTTTTTTGATTGTCAAGCGGATTTTGATGTTGATAATGTACAGCGCCACAAGCTTGTAAATGTTTATGGGGTATAGCGCTATATAAGAGTCATTATTATTATTATTATTATACTTTTGCAGAAAAAAAAGTCACCTGATACAAATTCACCCACTATCTATCTGGGAAAGTTGTGTATAATTATTTTATGTCTGTGTGTTGTCATTTATGCTTGAAAATGCAGTTAAGCCAAAATTATGCATGCTTTTAGGTGGCAGCATTGAAGCATTCTGACTCGACCTAAAAAAACAGAATAAAAAACGAAATCACAGCTGACTCATAGTCACGTCATAGAGCAGATTTCAGGGCAGATTTGTTTTTTCTGGTAGTTCAAGGGAAGTTTGTGATGGCTTCGACACATTGGAGGGCATCTGCTTAAGTGGGCTCCATTCTTTTCCTCATACTGTTGCTAACTGCCTAAACACAGACAAATCTGCCAGTATCTAAAATGGCACTGGGCATAACACCTGACATATAAATACACCAGTTTTTGCTTTTCCTTACCCCTCCCAGCCCCCCTACCAGCATTTTGCAACCAGTGGTAATTTTCGGGATAATCTTTTTTTTAATCTGCCAAAAATACAGCTGCCTGCATTCCAAGGTCAAGAATGGGGTCTCGACCCTGCAGAAAAGCGGTGCTTGTGGACACAAACCTCTTTCTCCCATCCTGTCTTTTCAAACGGTAACAACAGATTTTTTTCCCAGAAAACGCCCATCACCCTGAAGTAACCACCTTGTTTGACTTACCGCTAACAAAGTTATGTGTTAAAGAAAGTTAAAAAATGTGAGGCATGTGAAGGTCAGACCAACGCTTTCCAAGCCACAGCAGGCCTCATTTCCTTCCAGCTTTTGGTTCTACATAACAGAGATCCTTACCAAAGTGTCAACAACTCCCCCACTCACAGTTTACAAACCTGCAGCACACAAGGCCTTGCACAGAAAAAGTTTACTAATAATGGCAGGTGCCCCTGTCTGAGTAAACCTGGCACCCTTCCAGATCAGGGTGCCACTTCAGACCTGTCTGTTACTGATAAAGTTTCACCTGTCCAGCCATGTATTTCCTATGGCCACAGGGCCAGGCAGAAACCAAAGATCCAGAGTTTTGGGGGGAAGAAGAAAAAGGCTGACTGGCTGCAAGGATTAGAATAATTTACAGTCACACAGTGGAGGTACCAAGTGAAGATGGGGTCACATCAGGAACAGATACCAAAACACTACATGATCTCATCCACCTAAAAAACAACAAGGACAAGGCATTAAAAGATCTTCCGTTGAGTCATTTTCGCAGACAGTGTCACTGTGGAGGTCAAACTAACAGAAGAAAAGAAAGATTCTGACACTGCATTGCATCTGTTCTCCTATTCTATTTTCTTTTGTGCCTCACCATGCGTATCAGCTTGCAGCACTGTCTGTCTTGTTTTCGGAAGTTTTTGCACCTCATCCACTGCACTAAGATTAGCATCTTCCGCAAGTTACTCCCAGCCGACTTTTCATCTTTTGTTTTTCTCCCCCTGGGGTCTGGAACATTCTGCGTTGGCAAAGACTAGGGCTTCATACTTTCTTTCCTCGCCTTCTCGCCAGCGATGATCCCATCAGTGAGACAGAAGGGAGCGCAGACAGTGATGAATGAAGGCAAAGAATAAAAATGTGTTTCTACACCACAAAGCCATGGCGAAACAAAGGGTCCCCAGATTTCAAAAAATACACTGCTTGCCACAGCTTTCAAAAATACACTGCTTTGCCACAGCTTTCAAAAATACATTGCTTTGCCACAGCTTTCAAAAATACATTGCTTGCCAGTTTTCAACCGGCAACCCTCACCTGTGATTCACCTGGTGCTTCCATGCCCTACACCCAAATTAACCTGCTTTAAAATTCCTTTGTTGTGAGAAGCTGCAAGTTTCTTGCTACACTCACTTCTTCAAAGTTCTCCCCTGCATCACCATTAAGTCTAGGAATTACAAGAAGGGGTGAGGGGAAAAAAGAGGTAACGGAATTAATTAGATCAGGTGGCACAACTCTGTTTTAGCTGACCCCCCCCCCTTTAAAAAAAAAAAAAAAAAACGAAAACGGAAAAACAAAAGCATATGAAATATAAAAGAAAGAAATCACGATATGAGACCATTATTCCTGAAAAAAAACCTAGTTAATTATATAATAAGTAGCATCTTTATCACAGCCTTTGTTCAGAAAAACAATATTTAAAAAAAATCTGATATATGACATATTTATCTTGTCACAGTCCATGCTCAGTGAAACATAATATATATATCCGAATTCTTACTCAAAGGCTGCACTCAAATTATATCAAAGTCTATGCTCAGAGAAAACTAACATCTTCACCAACGTCTGCATACAGAATACTTCCTTCTTTTTCTTCTTTCTTATAATCAGTCTGTGATATGTTAAAAAAAAAAAAAAAAAAAAAAAAAAATTAATCCTTTTGAAAGTCGACTCAGAGAGACTACTATCTTTATCAAAATTCATACTCTGAGAGAATAACATATATTTTTTGTTTCCTATTTACCTATTGAAATCTCTGTCCAAAGTATCTATATCTAATCTCTTTATAAAAAAAATATTTAAAAAATCAAAAAAATCTGCCAAGTGTATGTAACAGCTACAAGTTCATGTAGCAAAATCTACCATCAGAGAAACCGACATTTTTGGTCGGAGGCTATGCTCTGACAAACCAGTATCTCTACCAAAGTTTCTTCCCAGATAAACCATCATCTTTATGAAAGTCGACACCCAGATTAAGAAAAAATCTACGTTAAAAAAATCAATCCAACATCTATGTAAACCCAAGTTTACGCTACTTTATTTGCCACCCCCATCCCATTTCTCTCATGATATAACCTGAGTCACGGAAGCATATGGGGGGAGGGGTAATCTTATTTATGACCCTTAGTCTAATCATGAGTTTGAATCACTTATCACTTCCCTGACCCATCCTTTCACCCCTGGAGGGAGAAAAGGAAATGCATTAGTTTTACAGCCTTTAATCTAGGATGGGGGGAAAAGACATCAATTTGAAAAGCCAGCATCTCCTATCTACCTGCAGCAGCGATAGACCCAGGTGTGTGCCCCATAAGCAGGGAACCGGAGCAGTAACTATCAGGAAATGGGTGAGAGGAAGCTTTAACAGAAAATAATGGCACCAGGAAGGTGTGTGTGTTGGTGGGGGGAGGGGGGGGGGGGCATGTGGGGTAGTAGGTGGGAAGCCAAGGCCAGAAGAGAGAGGGAGTGGCCATGTTTCAGCTGTGGAAAGTTCTAGACCTCATCACCCAGGAAGCATCAGGATGACACCAGCTCTGTGAGGGTCTTGAAGATGCAGCTTACAATACCAGGTTTCAGCACCCCCCTCCCCCCCCAGCTGTCTTTGCTTTGTTATATATAACTATATATATATATATATATATATATATTATATTTATATATATATATATGTGAAATGATTACAGTGCATTCAACTTTCAACTTAAAATCACATGTAAAAATGGAGATAGGCTAACATAACTTTTTTGTTGTTGTATAAGGCTAACATAACTGTTTTTTTGTTATGACTATTCATGAAAAAATAAAAAAATATGACCAGCAAAAAAAAAAAAGAAGAAGAGAAAAAAAGAAGAAATCTAAGATTCCTTTATTTCCTGGCAATTCCAGGTTAGACTTCCATGTGCCACTGCCATCACCGTCTCTCTGATCAGGGTCGATTTCACATGAAATGTCTGGTGCTGCCCACAGGAATCAAGCCTATTTATTCTCAATGCAGTTGTCTGAGCTGTCATTCTTGAACTACATCAACGGAACCAAAAGCAACATATCCCTCGTTAGAAATAATCAAAACACAGCTACCTGAACCCGATCCCACGGCAGTGGCATTTCTACAACTCCACAATTAGCATAACGTGCATGGAAGCAGAGCAACTACAAAAGCATCTGGGGCAATACAAATAGCAACCGCGTGGCTCTAAGTGGCATGCAACCTTGTTCTAGCAGCCTCCAAAACGGAACAACACCCTGTAACGTGACGGGAAACAAAGGCAGCGAGAGATGATTTATTTGCAGAGCTCGGCACCCGACAAATGGCACCAGAATCTCCACCTCGCCCCGAAATACTCTTTGGGCGATGCTCCCAAACTTCATGAGGCGGGAGCAGGAACCAGCAGCAGCGACACCACACTGAAGTTCCCAAGATCCTGTCCATCTGTGTGGAGGACACTTGCCAAGAATGCGCGGAAGGTGAGGGTTTATTTGCGCCCCACGCCAGCCTGCTATCATTCATAGGCAAAGCTGCCACTTGCTCCCTGCCATGCCTGAGAACTCCACAGAAGGCTTGCAGGGGAAAAGGATAGTGCAGAGGGGATGCTGCTGCCCTAGCATGCTGGAAAAGAGCCACCTGCGGCCAGAGCGCATTCTGTTTATTGTCGCCTGTCCATGCATGGTGCAAAGACCGACAGTGTGCTGTGACGCAACTGGCTGTAAAAGTGCCACCTCAGTACAGGCATTTTTACAGCACCTCTGCCCTTTTTGTATGCACGAGGAACAAAAAGCACCCATAACTTTGTTTATTTTCTAAATAGTGATGACAATGAAAAAATCAGCATGTACAAGTAGGACTATTCAGCCAGCCTTAACATGCACATTTGAGGTTATAGACTCATTTCTCTATGTTCATACAGCCTTCGTGCCATAATAAAAATGACGGCTCTGGGATGATGCCATTACCAACATAGGAGAACATGAACTTGAATGGAATGATGCCATCCCATGTACCACTAAAAACCAAAATTTATTCAAAAAATCTGAATTCACATATCAAGACACATCGTAATCAACATAGATCGCAAAGAGGAGACAGGAAAGTCTCAAATGGGAAGGAGTCATTGGGTCACTGACATCTGCTAAGTGAACTTTGATTAAGCTTTAAACTTGAAACTGACAAGGCTGTTGTCATGCAGTGTCCAATCAGTTTTAAGTTTTCAATGTCATGCATGTTGCATTGTTAGTAAAGCAAGGGGCTTTCCAAATCTAAAAATGAACGCAAACAAATAGCTATTTTAGAGCCTTTTGATAACTCATGCATGTGGAAAGAGAGCTGGAGTTAAGGACTCTTCAGCAAATCATGATGAGCCATCCACCTTTACCTGTTTGCTCATCACACATAATTATGGGCTCTTGTGCATAGCTTGGGAGAAGAGTGGGTGAGCAAAGAGACAAAAATACACACACACACACACACACACACACACACACACACCAATTTCCATGCATCAGCAGTCACAGAGGCTGGGATGCATGCAATTGGTATGACTGACTGTATTATCAAGCGAAGCAAGCAATGAATAATATTGTTCTCCAGAAACAAATGCCACATCAGACATACTTTGTGATTTTTGTCTCAGGTACTCAGGGATAACACACAGTAAACACTCATAAAAGCAGTTCACCAGTGTGCTTTCACTTAAGATAAAACACACACTCAACACTCAAAAGGTAACCAGTCGGGTTTTCCCGTACATTGTCCAGACACACACATGTATGACAACACCTGCACAACCATTATCTGCAAACAAGTCAGAAGTACAACATCAACCAACTTCATGCTAGTTTCCACTATCATACCAACGACCAGCCAAAGGGACATATATGTGTGTACATTTTTAGCATCACATGCACACAGAGAAATAAAAGTGGCACTGACCTGGGTACCCGTGGATCATGCCACGTGCTGACACCGGTACGCGTGTGAAGGAAGTAAATTTGACCCTGCTGTGTTGTGCGTTGCTCTGAAATAAACCCAAAGAAAACCATTTCCATTCAAAAACAGTATTCTGCAGTCACAAAACAGAGCACAGCATGTGTGCGCACTAGCTAGAGAGAACAGTGCACAGACCGACCAAATGCCGAGGTGCCAACCCTAAACTAAATTTACCAGGGCCACCATTATCATTTGGCTGTATTTTCCCAATGTCACACATTATTCCCCTTCTTCGCAATTGCAGGACAAGTCAATGATGCATCACCGTTTTCCCCTCCACCTCCTGCCCCACTACTTGCTTCATCAGTCTGCTGCATCTCACTCTTTCCATGGCTTGCTGAACAAAAGACTTCTGGGTGACCTGTTTGTAGCAATGGAGGTGATGGGCTCATTCACTTTTCACTTTTAGCCGGATGCCTCCGCCCACTGAGACAAGTGGAATAAACAACAAAATGTGGAGGGCTCCGCCCACTGAGACAAGTGGAATAAACAACAAAATGTGGAGGGCTCCGCCCACTGAGACAAGTGGAGTAAACAACAAAATGTGGAGGGCTCCGCCCACTGAGACAAGTGGAGGAAACAACAAAATGCGAGTTCAAACTCACACTTCGAATAGTACAGACACAAGGTGCTTGATCAGTGGTTTCAAAAACAAGTTTGAACTCACACTTCAAATTGTACAGACATGAGATGCTTGATTGTTATTTTCAAAAACAGCACGGGCACGTGATTTATTTCCATTGCACTGGTACTTGGTCAGCCCACAGGCTTGTTCAAAGCGGTGAGTTTGCACACAGGTGCTGACTGGCTAAAGCTTGTCTGTTGGCCAAGAGAGTGGCAAGAGGTCAGTTACTTTTAACAGCACAAACCACGCTGCATTCACATTCCAGGCTGCAGGCAAACCGGATGTGTTGAAAAATCTGAGCACAGGCTTGGCCAATGGTCTAGAATAGCACTCTTTGGGTGGTGACTGCCATCAAGTGAATGTCACAATGGAGGTGCTGGTCAGTTTGTCATCAGCTACAGTTACGACTGGCTATGCACCAAGCTTAACAATCTCTAGTCACCAAGTCCTGATTTACCAGTACAAATTCAGCATGACCGGAAAATTAAAACAAATTTGGTGGGAAAAAATGTCCTTCCAGGACAGCTTGTAAAAAGTATAAGAATAATGAAAGGTACTTAAATTACCTTTCTTAGTGAGTAAATATGTATCCACCACCGCAACTTGTTTTTATATGAAAGGTACTTAAATCAGTTTACATCACATCACCATAACCTGATTAAGTCATAGCAGGCCAAGTATCCATTTTTGTGGAGTCCCAGACACAGTTAATTAAACACAGAGGAGACGAAAGGGTTATATAAAAAAAAAAAGTCACCTCTCACGCTGCAGTGCTGAACGGATAAACTATGTACACAATATCTTCAAAGCAGCCCAGTAAATGGCAAGGAATTTCATTAACATACAACCGTGTGATGAAACAATTTTTATCTTTGATGAACTTACTTTATATTTATCCCACAGGCAATTCATCTAATTTTGTGATACAGAACATTAGGAGTGGGTGGTGTGGGTGTGTGTGTGTTGGGGGGGGATGGGGGGGGGGAGAGAGCTCTTTCTTTACTTAAATGCACTTTGTAATGCTTCACATGACTTTGTTGATCACATGCACTCGTTACCAAGAATCTCAGATAAACGCTAGATTACTGGATAGCCTAGCTTTTATCTGAGATTCCTCTGAGGAATCTAATGGAAAAAGCAGTCTGAAAAAAAAGGAAAAAAAAGGAGGGGCTTCATCTGCATCATATTATTAAAAGACTAGCTTTTAAAACTGCAGCTTCTGAAATTTTTAACCTCAAGGGATGGTCTCTCATATGGGTGGTGTTTTTTCATAGTTCCACCATACAGGTCCAACCTCATAGTTCCACAATGTCCAGGAAAGGTGATCTCACACACCCACAAAATGTACAAGTTGCACACAGCACAGCACAATTGTAGCACGTCCAACATCTCCCCCCATTTTTTGCCTTACTTGCTTCGTACCGACACAACATGAAGGGACAATCATGTCTAACAATACACCCAAGATACACAGCAGGCCACTACACTGAAACCAACCACACACTCACCATAGCCATCAGGCAGTTCCACCATGTCATGCAACTGGGCCCGGCTGAGGTAGTTGCGATGTCGCGTCGACCGTCGCCGAACAAACTGGTGCGTGGCTGTGCTGGTGCTGGTCTGGCTGCCCGTGCTGCCCCCTGGAGGGGTCATGGTGATACTACTACTGCTCTGGCTGTTGCTGCTGGTGTTGCTGCCATTGTCGCGGGAGCTGGTCCCGCTGGTGGGGGTGGACGGGGAGAGGGGGCCGGTGTCAGAGCGGGGACTGACCATGCTCTGGGGCCGAGAACACTCAGTGGCTGGCCTGAAAATGGACACACAAAGCTGCTGATAGTTTTGCCATTAGCTACCAGGAAAATTAAGATACTAATTTTTTTAAATGTAAAACAAAGCTGTGTTCTGGAAAAGAAAAAAAGAGCCAAACAGGCAAAAGGTATACAGAACGGTCTTTTTTCTTTTCTTAATAGGACAATACAAATCAAAGTGCAAATGTTCACAACATGGCAATGGTTGTGCTTGAACTTGGCGATGGAGAAATGGTGAAGGTATAACGACAATCAAAATTGTCCACTGCCAAGTCAAAGGTATCAGTGCCAAACATTTAGCTGCCCTGTCAAAAAACAAATACAATTCTAGCAAGGTCAACTACAGCCAGTTCTACTGTATTTCAAAATTTCAAATATATTCACTGCATGGTTTCCATGCATACCTCAAAATGACTTTTTTTCTCTCCTGTAATCTATATGCACATTCTTTAGATATGATGTCGCCACCTTTCCAGCGACAGTTCAAAAATATATTCAGCATCAGATAAAACTCAAATGCCATGATTGGAAATGAGGCGCTGCTACAAACTCAAAGGATGGTTCCAAATTCTTGTCAGAACTCGCAGTCTATTACTGTATTAGAAGAAACTGGTTATCAGCTTTCCAAACTAGCAATCCTGTTCCCTAGACTGTCTGTGCACAAGCTTTACGAGCCACTTATCTTTCCACGTGTGCCAGAAAACAAGTGTACAACTTGGGAGCCACCAATCTTTTCTCTGGCTTGTATTGCCCCCCAAAATTATTTTAAAGGGTGATACCTGGCTGGCTTTGAAAAGCAACACTCGGTCCTGTTGAAAGCTCTTTGGGCGGGCTTTTTCTTAGAGCCAGACCGAAAATACGCTGAAACTGAAAATCAGGTGTGGGATTTGTGTGTGTGTGTGTGTGTGTGTGCGTTGTTGTTTTTGTTTTGCTTTTTACTTGTGACGTCTTTTCTTTCGTTTGTGCTAAAGTCCATTCACCACAAAATACACTGGACCCCTCTTCAAAAAAGGCAGCCAGGATTTTTTTCTTTTTCAAATGTCTTTTTACAGAACTGTGTCAAGAGAACTAAAGCAAAGTGGCCTGCATAGCAGGCAAGAATTTTAAAAACATTCAGTCTTAAAGGATGAACTGTCATTTGAACAGAGCATAGGGTTACCAGCTGAGTTCTAACCTTCAAACGGTAAACATCACAGATTTGCTCTGATAAAGTTTAAGACTTCAGGTACAAAAGAGACCCTAAATCAATTTTACTGCTGGCCTTCAAACTGTAACACTTCTTTGTCTAGTAAATTCTGCAGTTTGAATTTGTTTAGAGGAATAAATTTCAAGTCAATCAAGTTAATAAAGTTCAGGAGCTACCAAGTACTAGGCTACTTAGTCTACTTAGGTCACAGCTCAAAGTATCATTGTATGCCTGCAGAGAAGTGTGGACAAAAACAACAAAACAACAACACAGTAAGCATCACATAATATGTTGCACACACAGTTTGAATAGACAACCGTGAGAATGCAACATCAAAAATAAAACTGGAAATATTACACCAAATAACATGATCTCTGAATGTTTACATTCTAGACATCACTCGCTCGCTTCTATGAAAAATGTACTTTGCCCTGTTCCTCTCCAAATCTGGAGAGGTCTGTCGGTGCACATGACCCAAAGGGTACATGTCAGAAGCTCATCCTTCAAGCAGAATTTTGTTCCCCTAGGTTTCTAAACAAAGACTGAACTGTGTAGCAAAATCTCTGCTGACAGACAGCCCTCACAAAGGCCACCACTGACGTCCCTCCTCAGCTTCATTTTCTGCGCAAGGAACCTTGCGTTAGCACTGAAACGTAAACACAGGCACTCCTCTCTAGAGTGAATTTCTCAGGAATTTTACAGGTTTTTCAACAAGGGTTACATTGTACTCTGCATTGTAATGCAACCAGAAAGGGAACCAAATAGATAAACAAATATAAAAAACAATATATATTTTTTTAAACACAGAAAGAAACAAAAGTAAGGGGAAAAAGAACAAGATGAAGATGAAGAAAAAGAAGCTCTGTGTCAGAAACAGCAGGAGCTCATCCGGTGTGTTGGAATGTCTATCAACTGCTGGAGCTGGGGTGCCCTTTTACAAGAACCCTTCTCAAAACATGCTCTGTCCAACATTAATACGAGTCACTTCTTGGACTTTTAATGCCCTATCAAATGCACAGTGTCAGACACCTCGGGACAAAACAAAATTTACATTCAAGAATTTTGTCTTAAAGTGTTCTCTTGAAGTTAGTATTGACTTTCTAATCAGACTTGCCACTGTAGCGCTTAGCGGGAGAGAGCGTACACAACAACAAATACCCTAGCTCACCCATGTTACATGCACTGCCTCTTTGATATATTGGGCTCAAAAAACTCCATTATCACCTGAGGAACAATATCAAAGAGACCATGGGTGCCCATTAGGCAAGCTGTAACACCTGACTATGTTTTCAAGTCCCACTAAGTGCAGGATTCTAAAGTGAAAATAAAACAAACGGAGGACGTCGATGAAGGCTTGCGCATAGGCATAAACTGAGTCTTGCACCACTTTTTCTGAAAAATGCTCGTTTAACAGGAGCCTAAAAACGAACACATGCAGCGCTATCTGCAGGCAATCTGCTTGGCGGGTTGATAGGCACAACACACACACAGCGCCTTCACAGCAGTCAGCACAGTCCCACAAATCTGCATGTAATTGGCTGCAGAAACAGGAGGGAGGCAGCCCTACTCACTAATCGGGTGTAATTGGCAGGCATGGAACCAGTGAGGTATACCTGGTAGGGCGATCCCATTGTGTCGATCTGGTGACGTGGTTCACGTAGTGTACCCTGCCGCTGGCTGATCGTCTCTCTTCCCACCTGAAAACAACCAACAAGTCAATGTGGGTCAATGGCGATGTAAGGTACCTCATAAGGTGTGAGCTCACTCTCATCCCCATTCACTGTGTGCTGCAGTTCTCAAGTTCCTGTCTATACCAAAGGCAGTGTGTTACTGCTGTTGGTCACTTGCTTGACACTTCATGCTCCGGCCAACCACAAAGGTCACCGGGGGGGAACAGAACACACCAAATCATACACACAAAAAGTCTGAGTCTCTGTTCATGACACATGTCACTTTGTTGGAAGAGGATAAGGAAAAATGCAGTTGAATGAACCAAGAAGACAGAAACCATAAAGGCAAAGTTGCTGTCTGTAGGCAAAGCATGCAAAACTGTAGCCCGACACTCCCCCCCCCCCCCCCCCTCCCCCCAAGGTTTTTCCCTACCAGCAATGAAACATAGATCCAAGCAATATATTCCATGAAATAATACCAGGCCTGGGTGTTACTAATATTTTCATCAACCAAATGTGTCTCCAATAACATGTTCAACTGGAACTGCTCCTCAAACACAGTAATAGATCAAGCAGGTGCAAGCTCACATTTCTATCCAAAAATATCCAGACCTTTCTTCTGATAAAAAACATGTTAACTGTGTAGTTAATCCAAACCTTTATCATGACAATGGTGTTCCATCTGCCATTTCTTGGAATGCTCATCTTTATTTCATTTGGCACAAAAATACTAAACACACACTGAAAACAGGAAAGCGTTGGCAATGATTTCTCCACCAACATCCAGAGACACTTATGCTCTAGAATTCTGCCAATGGGTCTGGTGCTTGGTATCCCACAGCTCTGTTCTTCATCAGTGACAGTCACTTCTAAAGTTCCTCACAAGTGTTTTCCTGAGTTTTGGTGCTAGAGGTACACCTGCAACCAGCTGCTGATGCCATTTAAGATATACAGCATGAAAAGTCATCCTTTTTCTTTTTTTTCTCCCCGTGTGTGTGTGTGTGTGTTGGGGGAGGGGGACAAAAGGGGGTGGGGGGACTGTAAAACTAATGGATCAATGGGGTAAAGTACTCTATTACAAGAGCACATGAATTTGTTTTTGTTTTAAACTTGCTGGTGGAAAAGGGGCATAATACCTCTTCAATTTTAAACTCCAAAATTTTTGAGAGAGAGAGAGGATGAAGAAGCCAAGCAGATGAGACTGTACTGTCGTTCCAGGTGCTTATTCACCCAGTGGATCAGGCTGTACTGTTAGTGCTACCTGTAAATTCACTTGGTGGATCAGGCTGCACTGTTAGTGTCACAGGGTGTAAATTCACTTGGTGGATCAGGCTGCACTGTTAGTGTTACAGGGTGTAAATTTACCCAATAGATCAGGCTGCACTGTTAGTGTCACAGGGCGCAAATTCACTGGGTGGATTTGGCTGCACTGTTAGTGTCACAGGGCGTATTCCCTGTGTGGATTAACCTTCAGTGTAAATGTTCCAGGGTGCAAATTCATTCTCCCACTAGAACACACTGTTGGAGAGGGAGCAATTTACTTAAGGCAGCAGAGGAGGATGACTGGAGGGGGTCACAAACACTGTCAGGGGTGTTAGCTGCCACAATTTACATTTTCCAAAGTCAGACTGGGTTGTGTGTATGTGTGTGTGTGTGTGCGTGTGTGCTATGTCAACGAATCCAACCGAGATGACACACAGTCAATCAAATTTCTCCCATTTGGGAAAGGTAGTGTGGAAAGGACATCATTTTATCTGTTTATAGACTCTTGGGAAAGGTAGTGTGGAAAGGACATCGTTTTATTTGTTTATAGACTCTTGGGAAAGGTAGTGTGGAAAGGACATCGTTTTATTTGTTTATAGACTCTATCTTTTTAGTTATCTGCAGTGTCTACCTCCTAAGTCATCACCAAATCCCACAACTGCAGACTGACGATTAAATCCCAGAGCAGGTAAGGGAGATAATAGCAATCTGGGTGGACAAATGGCTATCTCCCATGTCATCATCCAGATCCCCACCAGCAAACCTTCAACAGCAGGACTAGAAACTGACAGTCTGGCTGATAAGAGCAGCAAGATGGAGAACCTGGAGTCAATCAGTCTATCACCAAGCCAGTTTTAAACTGTTCCACTTCCTTTGTCTCTAGCGCTTAAATCTGGCAGCCGCTGAGGAGTTTAACTTCCAAGTTTCTCTGGCTGACTGAATCACAATAAAAGAAAATGTAGAACTTCTGAGAGTGTGACCACCAAATGTCTAGATACCAACAGATCTTTCCCTTTCCGTTATGTCTAGAGTGTGCAAACTAACAACCTCTTAACCTTTTTCCAACACTGTAGATATGCTTACTGAACAGCCAAAAAACTAAAGAAACAAACACCAAACACAAGGGAAAAAAACTTGCATTCAGAAGACCGTGGCTCATTTATGTGTACATGAAAACTGTTTCCACACAATTTGCTATTCACACAATTAAGAGACTTGAGGTCTTGTGAGATCTTGCTGGGCATCAAAACAACCAGATCTTGTTTTCAGTGAGAAGCGCCAGTCTGAATTGTGTCTGACCCATTTCAGGAATTAAATCTCCCAATCTCTGCCCAGTTACACGTATAAACATTTGCAGCAAAGACCTACCCTAACTAAACAAATCTCGACTTAAAGCTATTGCCATTTAAATTTTTAACACAAAGTTTTAAAGAAGTTGCGTTCAGTTAAGTGTGGCAATATTGTGTCTATTTGCAAATGAAAGGACATATGCACAGCATATCTGTCCATGTAACAGGAATCACATGCAGAAAACAAATAGATACTCTGCTACTGTTTTTCTTCATTTAAAAAAAAGATTTATCAAGCGGTTTACATCAGGCAACCATCCACATGCACGGTCCCAGTTGGGTAGCTGTATTCCATCTTTGTTCTTTGTCTTATTCACAGTTCAGAGTTGAGTGAGCAAAGGCAACAGAGGTGAGAGGGGATTTTGCCTGAGATCCCACCAGCGGCTTTTTATTCATTAACAATAACGGCTTTTTATTCATTAACAATAACGTATGAGCCCAGAATTGTTCACCAAGGCTGGCTGGGTGCGACAGACTAGCGCAGTAACCATTATGCCACTGAAGCTTCCCCAGAAATGTTTTCAGAATGTGTCCTGCTTGTAGCCCTGCTGTGTTGATGTAAACATGCTCACAATACTGTCTCACAAAACTCTAGAGCAGAGAGATCGCCAATCACACACAAGTTTTACAGTTGATTCAAATACCAATCCTGTTCTTACAGAGCCGCCTTCTCTCATGGGTAAAGAGCCACCCCTCTTCATCCAGGAGATAATCATCTGCTCTCTCTCTTTCCCCGACACTTTAGGCTTTCCTGACATATGGCATTAACAATGCCAGCAACTGTATGTTCTTTATCTGTATTCATTTTGTGTGTGAGTGTGTGTGCACGCGTCCTCTCCCCCCCCCCCCCCCCCTTAAAAAACAAACAAAAAACTTTCTTCGCATTATCACTGACATACATGTGCAGGCTCCTTCTCTCACACTAGCCTGCTTTGAGGCACATCCTCAAAATAGTCCAGTATCTGCCAAGCTCTTCCTGTTAAGACAATTCTGGGCACTTGCTGTTGATCACCTTCATACATCTGGCTCCCTACACAACTGGTTCAACACAACTTCAGTAGTCCCAGTGAATGGCAACCCAGGCATCATGTTTAGATCTGAAGCAAACTGTATGCCTCCCAATGCTGGCCCTGTTGAAGCAGACCTTCACAGAGATACTCCCATCCCCCCCCCCCCCCCCCCCCAACACACACACACAAAAAGGAGAGAAAAAAAGAAGAGAAAATGGCCATGGCAAACATCTGTAAATGTAATAGCTACTTGGGGTTTCATGAAAGGGGCATTTTCAAAATGGCATTGATATTTATCTGCTGTGTGGATTTTACAGAAGATTCAGTCATAAGAAGACAGCGTTCACTTTCTTGCTTGTAGACAGAATCTGGTTTCCAGGGGGAAAACCATCTTCTGCCATTTTACTAATGCGCTTAATCTGATTTCGCTTCTGAAGCCTCTTCTTCTTCATGAAATTAAAGCTAAACAGAAATCCTTCTTATGAAAGAGCTTGTGTTGTTTATTGTGTTGTGGTTACATCACACATGGATTATTGATGACTACACGCGGTTTATCCTACAGTAAAAACTGCACACACAAACAAACAACAACATAAAATGGATCATTCAGAGCTTTACAAAAGCCATAACCCCTTTTTATCCACTCCACCTACTCTCAACACTTTGCCTAACCTCTGCCCTTTACTGACACAGGTGTGTGTCAGGTTTTGGGGGTCACAGAGCAGAGATTGGCACATGGCCTGTTTACCTGTGGTGCTGGAACTTGGTACAGCCCTGTTCTACCCCTACCAGTGAAACCTAACAGCCTCTGGGGCCATCATTGGCCTTTGAAGCTGTATCTGATCTTGTTTTGTGCCACAAGCTGCATAACACCACAGGCCCAATTCCCTGGCTGTAGAGATTATTGGAGAGGGGTGGGAAAAACTGAGACTGTGGAAGTGGGAACACCACTGAGAAAATAATACTGATTTCCATCATCTTGCTTTCTGGTGCTCCAGAACACCAAAACAGCACTGCATGGTCCTTTAAAAGACTGAATATCAAATTATGCTTTACTAAACAATTTATTTCAATGTTGTGAAACGACATCATTCTCTCACAAATGATCTAAGAAAAAAAGCATTAAATCCACTCAAGTCCCTTTACACATAGTAATGACTGATGTACTGACATATAAGGATTTCGCAGGCTTTCAGTTTCACACTCGGAAATAGTTTTTTTCAGACTACTGGCTGAAGATTCCAAAGCCTGAACATTAAGACTGACATGCCAAAATTACAACAAATGATGGCAAGGCAAGTTTGGTGAAACGCTAAAACTGAATAAGATGGCATACAGATATGAAGAATGTGTCAGGTCATTTCCATTTCCAACGATTTAAAATTTCCATTTCCAACAATTTAAAAGTAACTGTGGCACAAACCTGCTCACATATAAATGTTTTTGGAAATTTGACCTAAAAACCAGAGGAAGAAAAAAATGCAGATTTCAATTCCAAATTAATAGCAACAAGAACTGGCACCGTGAAATGCTTGTGATGTGGCATCTTCTAATAAACAACAAATCTTTAAAATAATAAAAATCCCCCCATCCACACCACAACAGCTTTTGTCAACTCTGTATCCAATGAAGATATGAACAGCAATGAACCCCTCCCCACCCCCCACCCCCCAAAAAAAATGTTTACTCCCCCCCCCCCCCCCCCCCCCCCCCACACCCAAAACAACAACAAAACAAAGCAACAACAACAAATCCCAACTCACCCGTCAGGTAGTTCGTTGGGGTCGTACGGAATGGCTTGCGAGATGCCAGTGGCGTCGGTGACGGTGGGGCCGGACCCGCCCCGGTCCCTGGAGATGAGGGAGATGACGATCTGGCCGCGCACCGTCTCCGTGTCATCGGAGCTCTGGCGCTGCAGGTCCAGGCGCTGGACTGAAACAGACAGGTGCGGAACGCTCATGCGACGCCGAAACTTGATGACCGCCATGTTGGGTCGCCCGGGCATGGAGCGGGTGGAGATTTCCAGCACCATTCATCCAGGCTGGGGTGGCTGCACCCAAAGGTCAGCCCGGCAACGGGAGAGCAAAAGGGGTGGAGGAACCGGGAGAGAGGATGCGGCTGTTTGGAAGGTGAGGGGATCCTGACTACACACCTCACAAGCATTTCACGGTGGCGCCTCTTTCGCCGCGGGCTCCATTGCAGCTTGGACAACTTGCGATTGCAATGTACTTACTACCTGCCGACTGTCACGCGTACCGACAAATGCGTTCAACAGTTTTATCTGTCACATTTTACATGGTTGTCACACGGTTGTTTGTTTTGGTTTCTGTTTTGTTGTCTACGTTTTCCACTTTCCACTCATCGCCTGTTATCATTCAAAAATCGTCAAACACAAGCCGGCGGTATGTGGTACTACGCATCTGATGAAGCTCTGGAATGATGTACTATCTCAGTGAAGCCACGTCAACCAGTCAACACTAGTTTCACAATACGCCACGGTCAAAACAACTGAAAACGGGTTTGATCGGCGGCAGTCTGGTGAGCGGAAAGCCCGCGGGGCACCGTGACACGATGCCGCTGAAGCCAGTCAGGTCGCTGCGAAGGTTCAGACCAACTGTGCTGTGCGAGAAGCTTCACCTGCCTGGTAATCCCAACTGTGCAAACAGAAGCAGTTACGTCAACCTGTTAAATCCACGTCAAGAACGAAGAAACAGGCTTTTCAAACGGATGCAAACACCTCATTACACCTCTCCAACCCGAAGCCGGAGGGGGAGACACGATGGCTACTGGCCACCAAGAAATCAAAACACGTGCACACACACACACACGGCCAGTTGCTGTTGGACTTCCAAACTCACTGCAGACCCGCCTTCCCTCCCTCCTCTGTCTCTCTCTATTCCGTGAAAGCTTGAAAATCAAAACTTCTCAAATCCGAAAAAAAGTAGGGTGTAGAAATGGTTCAGTAGGAAACACCTGTGGATAATGTTCACCAAATCCGTAAATTTCCTCCGCGGTGGGATCACTGGACGCTCAGTCCTCCAACTCGAAACGTCTGCTGTCTAGCAGTCCTAGTCACTGTCACTAGACTGTGAAATCGGCGGTAATCAAATCTGGGACGCCCTGGTGTACAGGTACACAAAACACGACTTTCCTTCCCACAGAAACTAGGGGCACACCTGAATCACCGCGCGCACACACACACACATCCCCGGTGGAAAGTCTGATGATCTACAACCGGCACTACTCTCTGCAGTGCAGAATGGGATGTCGAGACATCAGTGGTGCTCCCTCCCCACAGCGTGCCTACACTTCAGCACACACGACTTGAACTAGTTGGCGAGCGCGTCTGGCGCGGGCCTCGCTCATAGTACGTTCGAGAAAAACAACACGGCAGAGGCGAGGTGAGAATGAAGCAAAAGGTGGAGAGGTGAGCGTGGGGTTGGCGCAGATTGTGCGTGGGGATGCGCGCGGAAAGAGGCGGCTGTGTGAACCAAAAAGCAGGGGCTCCAACAACTCTACCCCCCGCCCCCCTTACCCCCACCCCCGTAACTGCAAACCTTCCTGCCCCGTCCCCGTACCTCCTCAATAGCATCCCCTGCCCCTGTTCCACATTTAGTGCGCTCTAATCTCGTCTCAGCCTCCCCACGTCCTTACTCCACCCCGCTCCGCCTTCCCCTCGTTAACTTGTTCCCCCATCCCCCATCTTCCCCTCATTAACTTGCTTCTCCCCCCCCCCCCCCCCTCACCCCTCCCACCCACTTCACTGATACAGCTGCAAGACCCTGTTCTTGGCCACAGATTTTAGGGGGTAATGATCTACGTTTTATCTGTTCACACACGTATATTTTTTTTCATGAATAAGCATATTACGTAGGCAATAATCCTCTATTCAGACTTACTAAGTTTCAAGGGCATGCAGCTTAGGGCCTACATATCCTCCATCCAGTCATATAAGTTTCAAGAGTTTATGTAACATACTCTCCTGATGATAATTCGCCCTGTTTAAGGTTTGTACGCATAATGAACCAATAGCAGTCAGTAGCTCAAAGCTAGTAAGCATTACGTGGATGCATGTGCGTAAATATGACTAGGCTGGTGAAACATATGTCTAATTCTTCTTGGACGGGGGGGTGGGGGAAGACAAAAACTACAACACGGTGGGTGGGGTGGGGGGGTGGGGGGACACAAGCTCAGTACAACATGAACACACACCACCACACACACACACACACACACACACACACACACACACACACGCAAACCATAAACGTGCGGATTAAAAACTGAACCCAACGAAATTCTCAAACACACGTCTTTAACCCTATTCTAACCTCGGCAGCGTGTTAACGAGCTCAAAGGCTTGTGCGGCTGAGAGCACGAGCACCAGACCTAGTCGGCCCCCCCCCCCCCCCCCCCCCCCCCCTTTACTCTCAAGGAAGAGCGGTAAAGATCAACACCAGACACACCATCCAGAAGCCCCCAAGCATCATCGGCAGAGGCAGGCAGCAGCTCTCTCTAGCGGGGAACGGGGGCCTACAGGTAAACTCGTCGGGTTTCAGTGTATACCAAAGATATACACGGCTTATTTACATCCACTCTCTTTTCTGTCTGGGGCTGAAGGGTAACATGGTCACCCGTCCTCAGAGAGCGGTGAAGAAGAAAGCTGTGGGAACAGCCAGGCACGCACGCACGCACACACACGCGCGCGCGTACACACACACACACACACACACACACACACACACACACACACACACACACACAAAATAGCACACACACACACACACACACACACACACACACACACACACACACACACACACACACACACACACACACACACAGGGAGGTTTTCTGGCGCTGTTTCTGGTTGAGAGTAGGGACTTTGGTGGCGGGTTTGTTTGTTTCCTTCCTGATATTATTTAACCTTACCCCACCATCCCCTTTCATACGCTAGAGTGAACATTCAACTCTACCAATTTGGTTCCACTCCTAAATGCCAGTCATCCATAACCGTCTTCACAACACATATTCTCACTCATGCCCCCCCCCCCCCCCCCCCTCCAACACACACATACAGATACACTCCTTATCATTCCCAGTGCTCATGCACCACACACACATACCTCCTCCCTCATCTGCCCCCCCCCCCCCCCCCCACTCCCATCCCCACCCGACAAACTGACGCTCTCTCCCCCCCCCCCCCTTTCCATCTCCCCCACATACAAACCACCTGTACCCACGCGCGCACACACACCCCTCCCCCCCCCCCCCCCCAACACTAATTCATGACCCTAGCTGCCGCACACCACGCACGCACGCACGCACGCACGCACGCACGCACACACACACCACACACACACACCACACTTACTCACGCATGCACGCACGCACGCACGCACGCACGCACACAAGTTCTACAGACCGAAGGTAATCCAACCGTGCAGAAACACTACTTTCCTGTTTGTTTGGGGCAGACGCACAGCGCCAGGACAGACAGGGGTGGCCTGCGGGAGAGGGATCTCCACCACCACTGGTGTGTTCAAAACAGTAAATGATGCAGACACAAACACCCGGCAGCTCTGCACCGCCGGCCTGACAAACTGCCTCTGGCACTAGACGGCTCCTCCGCCACGCCCAGCGGGGCAGACTGTGTTCACCGTGAACGCTGGCACCGTGCACAACCGCATGCACAATAGATATTGCACCAGAAATGGGAATGGTGAGCCTGTTTCAAGTATACGCTGGCATGGTGTCTTGTCTCCGTGTTTACCATAGTCTCCATTCATCATAGTGGGCTATAAATCACTACAGCTGCGTGTCGGCACGAAAACCATGCCGGTACAATACCTACTGGTTTTTCTTTCTTACCCGTATACCGCACGTGACGGGTATTCATAGAATCGAGGTCGAGGTTGAGCCACCCCTCTCTCTCTCTCTCTCTCTCTCACTCACACACACACACACACACACACACACACACACACACACACACACACACACACCACACACACTCCTTTTCCTTTCTTTCTTTTTCAGACCAAACAATGCCACCACTGAAAGGCCAATTTCCCCTTTAGGTTTATTAGCAAGATCAAGCAACACCACTATTACTTTGTCTGACACAAAAGGGAAGAACCCCTTTATATCTCTAAGCACTTTCTGCCAATGCTTTACTTACCAAAGAACGTGTGAAACAGTTTCCCACATTCTTTGGGAATAACCAACTAAACTGGTATGCTGCAGCAGACTGTGTATGCTACAGCAGTACCAGTAGGTATACCATGCTGTGAAAACTTTGAACTGCTGTGTATCGGTCATACTGTACTGTGTAGCTGAGCAATGGTGCACAGCTCAATACCTTGGGCTACCGTTTCATGAAAGGAAAAAATCGTCAGGTGAATTTTTGTTTAAGTGAAAATTTCTGAAATCGCAAAGCACATAAAGGGTAAAAGGAACACTAATTCAATATGACAATACAAAACATTAGCGTTCTAATAAACATTTTACTTTTGTTACAACGCTAGCAGTCATCCTTGTTTCAGATTTCTTTTCTTTTTACTCCAAATTTCTGAGCCAGCAGTTCTACTTTTATGAAACACAGCCTCCAAGCTGTGCCTCGCTGTATCCATGACCTACTAAGCACACATTCGCTTAGCTTCAGCACCCAAGAGGTGCTAGCACCAGAGGCCGGAAAGTCTTCGCCAGCACTAAAATGCACCAAGCATCCCTACCACTGAACGTGCGAATGCACTGCGTGAGCAATGCACTATAGGAAGCAGCAGACGGGCAACTAATTTCCTGCAGCAGTTATCAGCCACAACAGTCTGCCCGCTAATCAGACTCCTAGCACCAGGGGGAGAACAAACACACGGCTCATTATTCGTCATCTCCAGACGATCTCCGGACATGGACAGGGTGGTGTACGTCCGGCTAATCTGACCTGAGGCACACCAGGGGAGAACTGGTCCACTGGCCCATTTCAACAGCCTCGGGCCCACCTCCCGACACCCGTAGTATCAATGTCAACCGTTTGCCCCTAATCGGATTGGAAGCACATGGGGGGGGGGGGGTTGGAGGTGGAGGGAGTACAGGTACACTGGCTTGTTTTACCAGCTCCCAACAATCCCCGGAAAATGATTCAGCTCAAGCGTTTTTCCATTCGTTTTTGTCTGGTGTTGCACGAGCACAATCATCACTTTGAATAATTGAGCTATCTCCATCAGGGATGCGCGGCGCACGGAGCGAAAGAAAGAGAATCTTTGAGGTGGTGTTTTTGCTTGCTTGCTCCCTGTTAGTGGATCTAAATGGGGCAGTTCCCGACAGCTTTTTCATTAAATTCAGCCTGCAGTCTGTTCTTTTTCTACACGTTCTCAAGTGCAGAATGACCAAGAGTTCTTAGTTTATGGACAGTGTTTGGACTGCCTAATTACTTCCATTTATTTTGTACGCCTCAAAATTTAGGCAACCATTGTTCTTCAGCATTTAGGGCCGCAAGTATAGTAGTCATGTACAGAACATTACTAACCAATAGTCATTCTTCTGGCTCATCATGTTAACATACCTTCAGTCAGTCACTTCTTCAGATAACAAAGATTACAGTATGCTTTCTTTACTGCCACTGGCATGTGCAATGTTGGTCTGCTAGGTTTTCTTCCTTTCAGTCAACAAGTTTGGAGGGGTTGTGAGTTGTGCAGATTGTGAGGTTGCTTATCTTCAAAATGTCAATGCTGCAAAAAGATATCCCAGTAGAATGATACAAAAAAGTCACCTTGGTTGTGCAGATTTTGATTAAGGTACCATGCTTTCCAAAGGGATATATATATATATATATATATATATGTAAAACTGCAAAAACTAAACATTAAAAATAAGCAGAGAATGGAGAAATGCTGAATGTAAAACAAATAAAAATCTTTTTGTTGAAGCAAGAGCGAAGTAAAGAATACAGCTTGCACACAGAGACTTGTGTGTGCACTGGGTTCAGGTCACTGCTAAGAGTTAAGTGTTGCACCAGCAAACAACACCACCACCCCCCACCCCACCCCCACCCCCCTCCCCACCCCCACCCATCTCCATGAGGCCAGGCACTGTGGGTGGTACAGTACCAGACCCGCCAGGGACTACACCTTGTTATTCTTTCCAGCCACTCTTTCCCTGCTCTTGCTTCTAGCACCACTCAACGCCCCTATTCCTTACCTTACATTCAGCAGAAGAAGAAAAAGAAGAAAAAGAAAAAAAACAATTTAAAGGGAAAAAAGGCGGCTATGCCCAAAAAAGTACTTTTGTTGCACAAATACTAATGGTACAATCAAATGAAGCTTGCAATCGGAACGTCTGCACACTTTCAGGCCAACTTGCATCTTCCACTGAGATCCCCTTTAACCAACAACAGAACTGACAAAGTCTGTGCTACTCAAAAATACAGTACCTATTATTTAACAAAATTAACAAAGTTTTGACCTTGTGCGGTTCAACACCCTTCATTGTGTGCCTAGATACTTTAAATGGCAGCCTTATTTAAGTATTGGTAGTTTACAGCTAATTTTGTTCTTGGTCCGGTTATTAGTAATAGTATATATTTAAGTACTGATAGGTTACCGCTAACCTTGTTCTTGGTCCAGTTACTGCTAAAAGTACATCAACACACCTTTACTGGTTTTATCTTGGTCCTAAACATATAATCAGTGGTACATAAAATGACAGGATTGACAAACATTCCACAACATTTAGAATCTTTGCTGTGGCCTTGACCTTGAACACAGCAATGTGCCCACACAGACAGAGAAAGAAAGGAGTATAAAAACAAATGTGTTCACACAGACAGAGAAAGACGGACAGAGAGGTGACAGGGCAAGAGAGAAGGTGGAGGAGAAAGAGCTGGACATAGATGGACCCAGAGAGTGGGAGACAGGGGGATGGAAAGCAAGGGTCAGTGACCCATGGAGGTAGGGAAGGAGAAAGAGAGGGGTGAGAGGAGCACATACAGAAAGAAAGCAGGAGAAAGAGAGAGGAAGACAGAGAAGTTGGACAGAGATGGACTCAGAGGGGGGGAGGGGGGTCAGTGACCCATGGAGGTAGGGAAGGAGGAAGAGAGGGGTGAGATGAACAGGTACAGAAAGAAAGCAGGAGAAAGAGAGAGGAAGATGGAGAAGAATGGACAGAAGGTGGGAAAGGCATGGCGAGAGTAGAAAAGACTGGAACAAAACCACAGAGGAACAAAAGGTCACCTGACCACAAAGAGAGTGGTAGGAAAAAAACAAAACGAAAGAAACAGAAACACACACAACAAAGAACAGCTGCCCAAATTAAAAGGCCCTGTGGGATAAGCGACAGGTGAGACATTACAGTGCACTCCAAACTCCACATCACCCTGTACTGCACAATAGCGTTTCCCTCCTACTCAAGAGAGCAACGCAATGCATGTTCAATTCATCAACTGACTAATCTGTTGCTCCTCCTCCTTGTTACTTCAAAATAACTTAAACTGCGTCAAGAGGGTGATCAGCCCCCAGGAGGATGAATCACGCGGTGTTCCGACACCCTTGTAGGTGAACAGAAAATGATTCTGACAGACTCCTGTCAAGAAACTGACAGACACGTGAGAAAAGGGAGAGATGGGGGAAACAAAAAAAGAACAACATGGGTGCAACAACAAAAGAGGCAGTTATCAAACCCAAAATAAACCCTGTTCAAACAGACATGTGCCCTACCACCCTCAACACCCTGAGGTTTGAGAATGTTAACCTGAAACTGAACAGAAGAAGCATCACTGGCCTTAACCCATAGAAACGGAATACAGAATGGATACACAGCAGCTTTTCGTGTGATTTCTGGCCCCATTTACTAAAAGTCAAAGCTTGAAAGTGGTCAAAACATGGCATGAGTGCTGCCATTTTGTGCCCAGATGTCATGTCATGAAAAAGGCTGTAATGTATGGCAAAAAATGCCATAATGTATGGCAAAAGTATCACATACTTCACCAACCCAATATGTAATACTTTAACATTTAAAAACACACACCAAAAAACTTCCTCCGCCCTTCACACACAAAAAACAGGGGGGGGGGGGGTCAGCAAAACCTAGTCACCTGGCACTTCAAAAAAAATCTTGTTTTATTAAAAACAAATAATCAAACACTTACTAATTTATGTAATTTAATAATAATAATAATGAAACAATGAACAGAATTTAAAGAAGAAGAAAAAAATAATACAATGTCTGTACAATGATTGCAGCTCTGTTCTCATTCATGTACATCTACTGTTTTGATGTCCTGGCACACTCAGTAAAGATACACATAGAGGGTCAACTCACATCCAGTGTCTTTGAGCTGGTGGATGGCATTGGACATGATGCGTACACATCCCAAAAAGCCAGCGCCCTGCTTCTTGTGGATCTTCTTGTGGTTCCACACACTGATGGTAATGGAGTCTTTGTGACCAACATACCTAGAAAGAAGCACACTTATTACTGATACGTGAACATTGTTTAATTTTTACATTTCATGTGTACTGAAAGCAAATCTGGGGGTGGGGGTGGGGGGGTGGGGGTGGACTGTGGTGGTGGTGGTGGTAGTGGTAGTAGGGTGTAGGGAGGATGGAGGATTTTAAAGAGCTTGGTCAACATTCAAGCTGAGCTGTTAGTGTGAGTGAGTGAGTGAGTGAGTGAGAGTGTGTGTGTGTGTGTGTGTGTGTGTGTGTGTGTGTGTGTGTGTGTGTGTGTGTGTGTGTGTGTGTGTGTGTGTGAGAGAGAGAGTGGTGTTTGTGTGTGCGTGTATACATGTATACATATTTCTGCAAATTATAAATACCCACCCTGACCCAAACCTCTGACCATATGAAATATATACATACTTCACACTCCTGCCACCTTACCCAGAACACACTATCTCCACAACACACCATTTAAGTAAAATCAAAATAATGCCAGGATTAGGTTAGGCAAGGCAGGATGGGATGTGTGTGTGCAATAGGTGTACACTATAGGTCAAAGTGGAGTTGCCTGATTCTCCCCATGACAGGACAGGGGCGTTCTGCTTTAGCCACGTTTCGTCAGGCAGTAAATAGCAAAGGTTGAGCATTCAGATGTGCCCTCGGCAAAGAGCAAGGCAGCATTCAGAAGAAAACCAAAATGTGTGTGTGTGTGTGTGTGTGTGTGTGTGCAAGAGAGAGCGAGAGAGAGAGAAACTCAGAGAGAGAGCATAGGTGTGGGTGAGTGAATGGCTGCATCTGCACCTGTAGCTAAGAAAGTCCAAAGTGAATGGTTGGCATGTAGTGTGTACAAACAAAAAAAAAAGGAAAAAGAAGCAGTCATTGAGATCATTTGATGTGGGGGAGAATGACACCAAAATCTGGAAAAAGACGAACACTGAGTTTGATTTGAACCAAAACAATCTAAAGCAGCCAATCTGCGGACAAGAGGGATTTCAGTAACACAAATCCTACATGCAAAACACATACACACAATCATACTTGCACACTCGAACACACACACACACACTCACACACACACTCTCTCCACACACACACACACACACACACATATGTGTGTGTCTCTCTCTCATGCCACCCATCAAGCAGGAGAGTGGGTCAGACGGTCAGGATGGGGTGGGGTGGGGGGGGGGGGGGGGGGAGAGGATGGCTGAGGCACCTTTGCCATTCTACTGCTATCCCACATGTTCACACTTTGCCAAAAGCATCTCTACAAGTATCACCTCTGTACACTAAGGTAGAAAGCTAGTATATGTCATGACTCCATGGCATTCAGAACAAAGAGCATAACATTCCACTATTCCTAAGCTTTGTGGATTTATAATACAAAACTCTTTCATATACCCAACTTGAAATAATCTTAACAAGCCAAAAAAACAAAACAACCACCAAAAAAACACCCAAGACAAAAATCTGTGACATAAACAAAAAAAATATAACTGCTTACATGTAACTTGAAGCTGTTTCATGCACATGAAAAGACACCCCCCCCCCCCCCCCCCCCTTGAAAACTTTCAAAAATTTAAATGCTTGGAGAAAAGTTTGAACTGTAATGTAATCTCAAACTAAATTTTCTTTTTGACTTTTCTGGAACCCTCACAGGCATAACAGTTTAAAGAAACATGATAAACTTGTGTCTGTTCTAGGCTTCACACTTTATACAAAAGAAAGCAGCAGTATGTGCCTTATACATCATGGGAACACAGATCTGGCATCTACCTTGATCATAACGAAGAGCAGAAGAAACACTACTGTTACATTCTGTGTTATTACACCTGACAAGTTACACCTGCATGCACACTGCAACCAACTCATAATTGGGAATGACAATGAGCACAAGCTAACACCAGTGAGCATGTCTGTAAATGAGCACACAGACATAAGCCTCACAGGCTTTGTGTGGTTCTCATTAACTTTGCACTGTATCCTAATTTTGTTTCTGAATAAATCACTGTAACCAACACAGTTGAGATTTTTGGTTCTGGCATCCACTGGTATGGGAGCAGGTCAAAGAGAGAAAGCTCTAAATCTTTCTCCCCTGAGTTACTAGTAAAGGAGAAGGAAGGAGAAAAAGCTCTGGATCTTTCTCTAAGTTAACTAGTAAAAGAATGGGTCAAAGAGAGATAATCTACTTGTGCAGATGTGATGCCTGCTTTGCTCGAGGTTGTCTGCCTCCTATTGAAGGCAGTGGTTACTTCCCTTGCGCTGCTTTTCCACCGTCAGCCGCCAAGTAAACTATAGATGCTGGAGTATTAATTGGAAATTTTAGGTGAGCCGGTTTGGCCTTGTGGTAAGGCATTAGGGCCTCAGCTCAATTCTGCTTCGGCTCTCCTTTCTCTTCAAAAAGGTTGTGGTTTGTGGACACTATCTTGTCACTTTGTCCCTCACAATTAATGAAACATTAAAATGACTCTCATCGCTGCCCATCTTAATGCAGGAGTCATTCTAGTGGTGACAGTGTAGCGATGTTATATATAAATCTCCCCCTTCCCCCACCTCCATCCCATTCTCCCCATCCCTAATGTCTAATGGTTTCTGTAGGTGTCAAACTCCATGTTTACTTACTTACTTGATATTTTATAACGTACCAAATGAAACTGTCACTCATGCAAAATAACTGTCTGCATCATAAGTAAAATCTACGACTTACTACATATACTCTTCCAAAAAAATATCAAATTATCCCCTCTAAACAGAAAAAGAAAAAGAAGTGCCTATTTTCTTTTGGCATTTTTGTTGTACTATTATAATTTGGGACAAGTTTTCAGGGGATGGCGAAAGCAATTAATAAACCTGCCTACTGCTGCCCTTCACCTTTGTCAAAAATGCTTGAGGCAAAGCAAACAAACAGAAAGCCCCCCCCCCCCCCCCCATGTCAATTCTAAAACAAGTTCATCCATATATATGGATTCCCATCATGATCAGTAGCAAGCAGTCTGACATAAACCAAGCATAAATGACAACACTGCTGTCTAGACAGACAAAGGTGGAGGAGTAGAAGATAAAAATATCACTATCAGAGAAAAACAACAACCATCACTCCCTTGTCAACCATGTACCAACACAGAAATAAAGTTTCCAGAACAGCAAATAATATACCATAGCTTGACAAGAAATATTATGAAGTTCCACTATCACCGTCACTCTATTTCTTTCTTAACAGAGTAAGTAACAAGGCATGAAACAGGAATACTAATGAACTGTTTGAGGAACCTCACAAGACGTAAAGTGATCCACAGGAAACGTTAGCCTTGCACAATAGACACCCTGAAGGTAAACAGGTTTGTGCAAGTCGTTTTGTGGGCCACCGTGTACAAACATTCCTGGGTGACTTTCATTGTTATCTGCATATCTTTGACAAGATTAGGCAGGGATCAGTGGACTGCACAAAGAAGGAAGCATCAGACTGGCAGCCCTGTGCTGTAGATAAAGGAGAGAAAGACAGCAGAGGTGGTTTTCCCCATTAGACCAAACCCCCATAAGTTATTCAAACTTACAGGTCGTAGTGCTGGTTCCATTTTGGGTCGAGGGTGTTCTTGCAGGTGTCTGTGGAGTGACACTGACCAGAGCCGTCCACACTGATCTTGGCAAACGGGTCTGGCAAACCTGCCCACCAACACAGACAGCAACAATGAACCATAGTTTACAAACAAAATGTATATTCTACATGTACAACACACCTGTACACACACCTGTACACACACACACACACACACACACACACACACAATCATACATGCTGCTCACATAACACACACACACACACACACACACACACACACACACACACACACACACACACACACACACACACACACACACACACACACCTACTGTCACTGTCAGTAGCTGCAATATCAACACATGAAAGGGAAACTAGTGCAATATTGCAGTCACACACAAATTTCAAGGGAGATATTTTCACCCAGTGCTCCTGAACATTTCCATGGTAGTATTATTAAGAACAAATACTGCTACCAAAAATATTTAATATGAACTTACGGAAGAAGTCTTTCTTGGCAATGTTCTTGGCACACAAAACTGTAACAGAAGAAAACAATAAAGGGCATGAAAATCACAGTGACAAACCGCAACACTGTCCCCAACCAGCCACATTGACGACACATATCCACAATCACAACTGTGGGAGGATTAGCGACAGACATTTAAGGCCAAGTACACACATACCTGTCTTACTCTTATTCAGTCCTCCACCCCACCCCAGTGTGTGTGTGTGTGTGTGTGTGTGTGTGTGTGTGTGTGTGTGTGTGTGTGTGTGTGTCCCCCAGCTAGTCATGATTCTGTCACCTCAAGAAACAAAATGAACTGGGATGTGATGACAAAATAACACAATATCTGGCAAATGTGGTTCCACCTATTTCGGGGAGTAATACTACTGCTAACATAATCCACATCTTCCCAGCTTCAGCAAGGTAGTTTGGCTGAATATGTAGTCATGCAAACAACTGAGGAAAAGGTAAAAATTGGAGGAATAAGGAAGTTTGAACAGAAATCCCACCGACACGCCTGGTAACAAAGTACTACTGAATAGCGCAACTGTTACAAATGGTTTTCCTCTGAGAAAAAGTCCCAGTACTGTTGGAAAATTCCAAATGGGGAACTTTAAGAGCGGAAATACACACAGTAGAATCAGTCAATACATACTGTGCACTATGCAACAGCCATAAAATGTTTAAACTACATAAAAAATAAAAATAAAAGATTAAAAGAGCAACAGAACAATTTGCAGTTTATGTTTCTCAACTTTCTGACACAAATGTGACCTAGAAACAAGGTCAAGCTTATAAAACTGGGTATGAACCAGCGGAAACCAAGCAAGGCTATACTCATGCAAAGTTAACATACAAGGGAGTTAATTAGTGCTTGAAAGACACCACACAAACACAAGAACAAAGGATGTACCTCTGGTGGAATTTATATACCTTGTATTTACATGCATTCCAGCTGAGAGTTACCACTGGTGACTCAGGTCTTTGTTGTTGTGTTCGTGTGAAGTCTTTCAAGTGCTAACTGACTCCCTTGTGTGTTGACTCTGCATGAGCGCTCTGGGCCTCCTTTTGTTTCAGATTGTTTCATGCAAAGTTCAAAAGACCTACCTAGAGAGTGTCTGAGAAAAAGTCAAAAACTAAAGTTCTGTCAAATCGTCGTACATTCAAAATATATTTGCTGTTATTAACACACATAATCAAAATTCATACAGTTTCAGCTTAATCAAACAAGACATAAAATGAAACAGTCCTTATACAATAACCTGGACACATGGCAATAAAGCTGTGTTGTTGATGTTGAACTTGCAGTGTTTTCAATTAAGACTTGACACTGCTGTAATTTTGGTTCAGGTCAATTAAAGTAGTGTGAACAGGTAAAGCTTAATGAGTGGTGTGACCATGAATTGAAATTTATAGAGCAGTTTGGGAAAGGCCTGAATGGCCAGCCAGCCAACCAAACAGCGTAGTACTGACCATGACATTCTTTTTTTCATGTGAGCTGAACACTATAAGTATAAAAGGAAAGCCTTCTGAAATTAAATGAGCTGATTTGGCCTTGTGGTAAGGCATTAGACTAGTGAGCAGAAGGACCTCAGTTCAATTCAGCTTTAGCTCTCCTCTCTCTTCAAACGTTGCAGTCTGTGGACACTGTCTTTGTGACTCTGTCCCTCACAATTAACAAAATATTAAAATGGCTCTCATCACCACTTATCTCAACGCAAAGATTCATTCTGTTTGTGACAGGGTGGTGTTAAGAATAGTCTCCCTCTTCCCCTACCTCCTGGGATCTTGGTCCCCACCTCTTTCAAGACAACTTGGCATTAAACAATTGTAACAACAACAACAACAAATTCTCCAACTTCCCACAACACCCAAGTTCAGCATCACTCCCCCAGACAGGATTACACCACTCCTTATGGCACAGTTTTGTTTTCATTTCCATCCATTCACAGCTATTAAAATCTGGTTGTGGCATTGTTTTAAGCTTAACAGATGCCCTCATATCCTGTACTGTTCGGAAGTAATGTCATGTGCTTCTAGCTGTAGTTCTACAAAACAATATATATATTATATACCACTCTATTCAAAATTGAGATGTGATCGTGAGATTGAATGGGGCTGCTCATGGTAACATACTGGAAAAACCCCAATGACATAACTGATAACAGGAAACCCTAAGTCTTAAAAAAAAGAAAGTTTTTTTAAAGGTCCTCAAAGATCTAGGTCAAGATAACAGATCTTGTGTAGTTACTGCCTTGGTTTCATGGTGGTAGGTCTGCCTGTGGGATGGACAATGGGGGAAGGGGTGGGGAAAAGGGGGAATGGGAGGTTACATTACCTACTAGGGAACTGGAGGACCCATGAGATAAACATAGCCCTAAGGCATTGGAGGGTGAACCACACTTCTAGGGAATGTCAGCCATAAAGGCCAACTAGTACAACAAGGGAGCCGCTAAAGCTTTGTTTTTCTGATGACAGGATGCTGATAAAAGCCGTCATTACCATTTGCTTGGCACTGGCAGCAACCTGTCAGCTTTCTGTGCTACTGTCAAATTATAACCCCCACCCCTGCCTCTCTCTCTCCACCTATTCTTCTCTCTCTCTCTCTCTTCTCTCTCTCTCTCCTCCTCTCTCACTCACCATCCCCCTCTCTCTCTCTCTCTCTCACACACACACACACACACACACCTTCTCTCTCTCTCTCTCTCTCTTCTCAACACACACACACACACACACACACACACCTAACATTTGTCACTCAATGTTGGTAAACACTAACAACACACAAAAGGGTTTGTCATCTAACACTGCATTTATTTTTTATACCTATGACTTATCTCCATAAGCTTCCTAATCGATCTTCATGCTTTTTTGTGTGACTGTTTTCCTGCTCATCTGTGAATGGGATGACAAACTGTGAGTGTGACACAAACTGTGAGTGTGACCCCATCATGCCTCATTGAGTCACTGCCTCAATACAAAACACTGAATGCAGTAATGTTAGTGACTCTTAGCGCAGACTCATGGACATGCATGGACTTAACGAATTAAATTCATGTTTTTAAAATTTATTTACTCATGACATAATATGGCAGAAATAGCACTTAAATCATCAGTGAAACACTATGGTGCATGAAATTAAGTGTAAAATGTTGACTGTGCAGTTCAAGTAATGAGTGCAAATTTATTTAAAGTTAAACCAGTAACTCAACTCTACAACTATACAAGCAACACTTCAATTCATCCTGAATGTGTGTGTGTGTGAGTGCACAAGTGTGTGTGTGCATGCATGTGTGCGTGCGTGTGTGTGTGTGTGCATGCTTCCTTCTTCATCTTTTTTCTTTTTCAGGTGACAAAAATATAACTGTATAACTATAACGTTCTCGCTTCACAATCAACTATGAAAGTGCCAGAGGTAAGGAAAGGATGAGGGAGTCTACCACTGTATCAGCTATTTCATTATCATTAATTAAAACTAAAACAAAAAAGATACAGCAGATATTTATCAGTCTTTTGGAGGAGACAGAAACTATAAAAGCCCAGTGTGCTTGAAGTACAAGTCGCTGGGCAATGGCGAGGGGACACTGCCTTAACACTTCCATTGTTCTGGCGGCGGTCCACGGTCTCTCCCAGGCGGTATCCGCGGTCGAGCCTTCACTCTTTCGTTCCCTTCCCTCTCTGTCCCCATCCCTAATAAGCCATCTCGCTTCCATGTACATAAAGCAACACTGAAGAAGTACAAGCTGCTTGGCAGTCCATGGTTTCTGATGATGACCGCAAAGATGCAGGTCTCATCTGTAGTTAAGTCCTCAAGAGGCTCACAGGCCCAGTCTGGGATTTGCACACCATCGGTGGCACTGAGGGCAGGAGAACCCTGCTGGGGGTTCAGCTGCTGCAGCTGCCTTCCTCCTGTCTCCAGCCTCTCTCATTCTCAAGGGGCAGCACCATGATCCCCCCAGGTTACATTATTCGTAAGTTAGTTACGCTGTTGACTGAGCATGCCAGGGAAAGGGACACCAACATTACCTCTCTCTCTCTCTCTCTCTCTCTCTCTCTCTCTCTCTCTCTCTCTCTCTCTCTCTCTCTCTCTACGGCTGAATAGCGTGTATAATCTGCAAAATACTGCGCACCGGTACTCAATTTACAACTGACAATAATTCAGTGACATTGCGACAGCGGTTTACTTCAACTGCACACCACACAAAACATATCAATCCCCGCACTCATCATTCAAGGAGCGTCTGCCAGCTCATGCATGAAGGCTCCACATTCGCAAGGCCGTGGGCGAAACAAGTTGGGACTCCCAGTAGGAAGAAGGAAATATAAAACTTTAAATGAGAGAGAAGTAAAGAAAGGAGTTTACGGGGAAGGCGAACCGTGAAACGCAACAAACTCGGGGCGGAGGAGGATGTTCATTCTCAGCTTTGATCAAGTCGTAAAAGGAGTGCAACTGTGCAACGCAGCCACGGGAGCAAAACGACTTCTGCGGTATGAGGGAAAGCGGGCTTAAAGTGCTTCATGAATCAGCATTCGGGCTCACGTACAGGGTGAGGGTGAAGTGTTGCTTAATGTCCTAAGATGTCAGTTGACATATTAGGGACAAGCTGTGACCAATGCCGAAGCATGGTTCAATAATTCTTTACGTCCACGGAAACCAGAAGGCTCGTTAGGACGGGCAGCCCAGGACGGCGACTCACGTACACGGTTCTGAAATGTTTTTATACAATAAGTATCTCCCCCCCCCCCCCCCCCCCCCCCCGGTAAAGGCAAACTCCATCTTCGTTCATCCAAAGATCGTATCTATAGCTACACATGCTTGGAAGTACATCGATCAACTCTGATCTACGATGATAAGGTTAACGCTGCAACAATGTGATTCCAAGTTGATCAAATGGCTCATCGACACAACCGCCCTCCTTCTGTTTCATCTCGCCGCAACCGGGCTTTTTACGACGGTCCAAAGAGTTCACAACAATTACGCTGTACGATCCAAACATCGACAGATCGACAGTGTGAGTGAGTGAATGTGTGTTCCACACAAAACATATCAATCCCCGCACTCATCATTCAAGGAGCGTCTGCCAGCTCATGCATGAAGGCTCCACATTCGCAAGGCCGTGGGCGAAACAAGTTGGACTCCCAGTAGGAAGAAGGAAATATAAAACTTTAAATGAGAGAGAAGTAAAGAAAGGAATTTACGGGGAAGGCGAACCGAGAAACGCAACAAACTCGGGGCGGAGGAAGATGTTCATTCTCAGCTCTGATCAAGTCGTGTGCAACTGTGCAACGCTGCCACGGGAGCAAAACGACTTCTGTGGTATGAGGGAAAGCGGGCTTAAAGTGCTTCATGAATCAGCATTCGGGCTCACGTACACGGTTCTGAAATGTTTTTATACAATAAGTACCCCCCCCCCCCCCCCCCCCCCGTACAGGCAAACTCCATCTTCGTTCATCCAAAGATCGTATCTATAGCTACACATGCTTGGAAGTTCATCGATCAACTCTGATCTACGGTGATAAGGTTAACGCTGCAACAATGTGATTCCAAGTTGATCAAATGACTCATCGACACAACCGCCCTCCTTCTGTTTCATCTCGCCGCAACCGGGCTTTCTACGACGGTCCAGAGAGTTCACTACAATTACGCTGTACGATCCAAACATCGACAGATCGACAGTGTGAGTGAGTGAATGTGTGTTCCCCCCCCCCCCCCCCCCCCCCCTTACTGCAGCTGTGGAATGTCGTTGAGCCAACAGGCCACAGAGCGAGAGAAGCGGAATATTTTTCAGGCTACATTAAACAAAGGTCCGCTGCGCTGTTGTTATTAAAACGTGCCCGGCGACTGAGCTGTCGGTGCATGGTACACCACAACTTATCTCCGGTAAACCCCTCGAAAGAGGAAGGAGAGGGTATGCCATAAGGAAGGCCCATTTGCAATATCAGGCGCCGGGGTCGCAGACAGACCGACTCGCCAGGCCCCGCCCGCCAGCTCCCCGCTGATCAAACTGATCAACGAGGGCTAGACTCCTGATACACGTCGTCTGAACTGCCCGCATTCCAGCCTTAATCACCATGCGCAGCTGCTACTCTCTGGTATATATTAGAGCGGGGGCTGAGAAAATAAAATCCCTATTCATGTCTCAGGCTCGGCGCCGAATACATGCATCAAGAATCAGGTCTGCAGTTAATCATAATGTTATCGTACTCAGGTGCGTACCTTTTCCGCCACGAAGGTACAGACTATTAATAAAAAATAATAATAAAAATTGCATAATACTGCGGATCCCCCAACCCCCCCACCTCTTTTTTCTTCTTCTTTTATATATATATATATATATATATATATATATATATATATATATATATGTAAAACAATTTTTATATACATTTATTAACAATTCATGCATGGATAAGTCCTCTGCTCCGATCAGTTAATGACATGCTACTAAATTATTAATCTTCCGTCAAGAACTGACACTGATTTAACTGACTGGACTGTCCAGCAGCATGCTTCACTTTGAATCGAATGAAAATAAATACCTCAGGGAGCCCCCCCCCCCCCCCCACCCCTTCGGTGATGGCGGGAGGGGGGGGGGGGATTACGGGGCTATGGGGGAGGGGAGGACAGGGACTACAAACCAGAAGGTTCGGTCTTCTTCTCTTCTTTTTATTCTTTTTTTTTTTTTTTTTTTTGGGGGGGGGGGTCTATTTTCAGGTGGCCAAAGAGCAAAATAATAGTGGTGGCTGCCACTTAGAATGTGTAACACAGTGACGACTAACTTTTCAGGGTGCTCCAGTGAACAAAGGAACAGACTTAAGACTGAGGCCACTACAAGAGCATTGACCCTAAGGCCCTGGTGTTCCTTGCCCTTGGGACGTCATGACACTCTCGGCGTCTCGTTTGCAAAAAGGACGACATATATACTGATACACACATTTATTTATAGGTCAACCTTGGATCCTGACTTTTAGGCTTTTGGTCCCCCCTCCCTCCTCTCACTCGCTCGCTCTCAGTTCTCAAAACGAACATTTCTAATTTAAGCTGTCATTCCCATGGGGACAAGCCTTTGAGGGGACAAGCCTTGGAATGAAATTGTACCAGTAGTGCAAAATGCCTTGCTAAAACAAAAAAAAAAAAAAGGGGTGGGGGGATCTAAAGTCAAACCGCATACACGTGTGGAAGTCTCAAGGCTGTGAGTTCCAGTGAACACAAATCTACCTCCAGTATAATCTATTCCTAAATCAAGTAGGACCTAAATTTTAAAAAATGTCGAGCACGTGGGACGACACACACTGAGTAGAACAAGAAGAGGGAGGCTACCAACTAGTCAAGGAAGGTGATGCGGCTGCCGATTCTTCACACAACCACCTTCCTTCCTTGTCCTCATAAGGTGTGAGGTGAGGCCTTTATGCTCAAACGAACACACTGTCCACACCCCAAGACCACTGCGTAGACTTTCTCTGAAAGCATCTGACGGCTGGGGTCAGGGTGCATTCCTTCGCTATGCCAGCATCAAACCTGGTTCGGCAGTCAGACTACGAGCTAGAAGAGACGGCGAATAGTCGGGAATTGCGGTGGAACTTCTGATCGTTCATGACGCACAGCCCCCTTGGTATCTAAAGTCAAACCGCATACACGTGTGGAAGTCTCAAGGCTGTGAGTTCCAGTGAACACAAATCTACCTCCAGTATAATCTATTCCTAAATCAAGTAGGACCTAAATACAATTTTTGTCTGTAAAGTACTGGGTAGAATACTTGCAATTCTGGGGGCTTGCAAACAGGCAGACCAAATTGTGTTGCTGTAGTTGTTGTTTTGTTTGTTTGGGGGAGGAACTGTGAAACTGTTCATACCATAAATATAATAATTAATATATATATATATATATATATATATATATATATATATATATATATACATATATATATATATATGCACCTTGTCCTCATGTACCAGCAAAGTGAAGAACTGTCAAAACTATTGTGACAACCTGACCCTGTACAATAGGACACGAGGTACCGGGGGAGGACACACGGGGCGAAAGGGGAGACTGTGGGTGTGAGTCGTTAGGAAATCGGACATGACTGCTGGTTATTCACACACAGCCTCCTCAGTCCTTGCCATCCAAAGCGGCACCGACCATGGTAAACAGCCAAGCGTTGGTTTTCACACCTACCCCTCGGCGTTACGAACCCTGACATACTGTTATACATCGACGAATAAACATTATACCCGCACGGCCAAAGACACAGGGTAAATAAATAGGGATATCTCCCGAGGCCAGGTTCTTGGAGAAGACCAAGTGTTTGCCAGTGTACACTGCAGCTTAACTTTCTGCCAGGCATAAATCATTATGTACAATACGCCACTGCCAGTCAAGACTGGGCTGAGACTTCTTGACACAAACAAGGTTCATTCAAAATCAGCAAAGCAACATTAGTTTAATAATATCATAATACAGTTCACACGACCATCAATGACGTACTCGACCTGGACAGAAACGACACACGTACACACTTGGTACACCGAGCCTACGCCTTGCTTGTAGTTGTATAACCAGTTATGAATACATGCGCTCGTCTAACTCAATTATAATTTCCTTCAACATGAACGAGGCATTAACCGTTCTTGATAATCTTATTTGTCATGAACGTATATAATATCCACATGCCTGGAGCTGCATTTCTATGGACACCGAAGCCCAAAGAAGATCGCAGAAACGCCTCTACACAACAACGCCAATATTTGAACAACCATTACATAGAGAATGATCGCCACAAAGGCAGCCACAAAAGCCATAAATGCAGGTCAGCTGAACAACGTATAGTCAGCCAAGAACACTAGCCTGGACACACCGTTTCATATCTCCACGGACTTGTGTACAATATATATATATATATATATATATATATATATATATATAGCTATGTAGGTCCATGATATCACGGCGCTCCTTGTAGGACACGAAGTGTGTGCATTCGTTGCCCCCCTCCCTTTCGCCCCCATAAAACGGGAGCCAACACTGAAGTTTGAACACGGTGTCACAGTGCAGGCCGCCGCCTTGGCCTAGAAAGGGCCGAGCACAATGAAAGGTGTGCAGAACTCCCACCTGTCCCGAACATTCCGACACCTCGCCGGGCGGTGAATGGGCTCCCCGGTGGTCTGCCAATTAAGAGGGGGCACAGTACAGATACCGGAGACTTAATCTGGTGCGGCAGTGTCTGTATGTCTGTCTGTCTGTCTGTCTGTCTGTCTGGCAGCGTCCGTCTGTCTCAGAACGACGTAGTTATCTGTACGAAAGTGATAGAGCCGGCGAAAGGGTGGGAGACCGGCAACACGGAGAGGGCTGCTTCTGCAGACAAGAGATACCACAGATCTCCCGCCCTGCTGCCACGGGTTAAAGTTGTGACACACAAACTCTCACTATGTGTTGCATACTTTTTACCGTTCACAACATCCATTCAAACTAACCTCAAAAGCATACACACAGGTGCGCAGAGAGAGAGGGGGAGGGGGGCCTTCAGTTAATTCTTTAGGATGTGACCGTTTCTCTTTCTTCAGTATAATGTGGTACTTCCACTAAGTATGGCCAACATTCCATAACTGGTTGTGCGCAAAGAAAATGTGAATGAAATTTGTTTACAGCATGGGTGTTTATAAGAGTATGAACAAACTGTAATGCAACGAGTGAGTGCAGTGCATGCAGCACCCATCTGCATGTAAACTGCAACTGTACTTTGCAAACGATTCACACCAACAAAGTTACATGTTTGTTTATACGCACTGCATGTTAAGCGCTGTGAGTCTCCGGAAGCGCACTATAAATTCCCTATTATTACATTACATATATTTATTATTATAGATCACACACACACACACACACACACACACACACACACACACACACACACACACACACTACTATTCTACTCTATCTTTTTGCTTAATGTCCTCAGATGCTAAAGGGCATATTAGGGACAATCTTTAAAACAAGCTTGTCTTGGATATAACACACACACACACACACACACACACGTAGAGACTGGACTGACTGCCGTAGGAACCCGCTGCCCAGTAAACACCGTGTCCCCAGTCCCCAACAATAGAGCTCTATAACTTATAAGCCCGCCCGTGTCGCTGGTCAGCGTGGCGCCCTTGGAGCGGCCCTGGAGCAGTCGGCTGACCGAAGCCCTTCAGCTGTAACTCGAGCCTGGGTCACCCAGTCAGCACAACGGCGCCCCCCCGCCCGGTAAGCAGCTCCCAGCTGCCCACGGAAGCCTTCAGAGCCCCCGCTCCTCCTTCGTCTGCTTTGATCTGATCGAGGCCACCTGACTGTTCCCAGAACATTACTTAGAAGTAACAGAACTCACTGTGCTGTGAAACTGCGCCAGCCTGCAAATATGTCTTGAGGCCGTCAAAAAAATAAAAAATAAACTTTATTTTTATTTTTTATATCAAACTAAAGTCCTGTCTTGAGGCAGTTTTTATTTTATTTAAATATTAAACTAAAGTCCAAACCTCAGCCAACAAACTATGACTCTAAAGGTGTGGTGTCCCCAAAAGACAACTGTGCTGAGGCAAAATACCTGAGTGTAATTATTCAATCTGCCTCTTGACCACTTACATCTCTGTGTCTGACTGATTGATGATCGTTTTTATATAGCACTATTCTCCACTCTTGAGCAGACTCACTGTACTCGCATGTGATTCTACATGAGTGGATATCTTTTACAGTGAGTTTCTGAATATCCACCGAAGTGGTGTACTTACAGCGCTGACATGGCTGGTGCCACATGAAACTGCTGCTGTCTCTGCACATTCTGTGTACACCATACAACCATGCACCATGTCATTTCATGCAAAGTCACATATGTAAGGTGCATGCATGTTTAGCTATAACCTGCCATCTGCACTTTTGGAAGAATGACCGGGATCTTTTACGTGCTACTGAGGACTAATCAAGGAAAGTGGACCACTTGTGCCAGTCTGGGCATGCCTTTTAGTTTTACAGCCCATGTAACTTGCAAAGAAGAATAAAGATGCTGGGGTGTTAAGCAAAATACTGATTGCCCTGATATGCGACTGGTGTGTGTGTGTTTGTACGTGTGTGTTTGTGTGTGCGAGTCTCTGTGTGTGCATGCGTGCATTCATGTTGTATGCATTGAATTCTGACAATATGTATTTGTAAAGAACGTGTAAGCGCTTAGGGCCTGTGCGGGTTAGCGCTCTAAGTATTATTATTATTATTATTGATGTTAAACAAAGCCCACCAGGAGTCTGAAAGCTTTCACCTTGATTTGAAATAAATACTCCCAGTCAAGGTTTTGGACAAGTCCAAAGAAACTGACCTAGTGCCACAGCTGCAATTATATAAATGCTTCTGCTTATAATATTGATTGTAGACAAATAAATGATGCATGCCCCCCCCCCCCCCAGTTTATTGTGTTTCTTCATTTCTCTGTATTCTATATATACATTACTGTCCTAAACTTTTCAGTGAACATGCAAGGTTTTGGGTGGAATGCGCTACATATAATACATTTTCATTCATTCAAATGGGAAATAAAGAGTGCCCCTTCAGTGGCATAACCAATTCTGGCAGAGTTTGGGGGAAGGTGCCGAAAAGCAAGGCTTGTAATGTGCATAGAGCCCACAACCCTTAGACTGACACTGAGGGGAGGGGTATAGGTTTCAACCTGCCCAAACCAGCATTTTTTTCCGACAGTGCGGGGAGGGGCATAGGTTTTAACCTGTCCATACCAGCATTGAATTCCCAAACCTTGATTTCCAGCCCAGAGTCTTCATTACCCAGCTATGCCATCTCCTCAGTGCTTTCATGCACACAAAATAGTGGTACCCCCCCCCCCCCACACACACACACACCCACACACCCCGCCGACCTTAATTTTTTTAATTTTTTTTGTCAAAGACAGTGACACAGACTCTCCACAAATCTCTATAATTCCCAGCGCTCATTATAACTGTTCTCAAAGTAAAGAACAAATTTGTCCTCAACAACATACTGATGGATTTTAACTGTGACCTGACAGAGTAGTGTGAGGGATGACTTGTCAAATGCATCAAATTAACAGTCCACTTGAGAGGACAATGGTTGCTTTGTCACACACACAACCAGAGTTACAAAACTGACCCAACATTCATGGAAAAAAGCAGCTGGTGACTCACTGACCTATGACCCTCATGCCCCTTTTACAATTACAGAAAGTCAAAGATCACTATTATGCTTTTAGTGAAACCTGCTAAGAACACCACTCAGCCAACTACTGGGTAGTCTACATAGTCCACGCCATCAACATGCATGCTATTGATCCATTACTTACTATCTGCCCAAACATCTGTGTCCATGCGGTATCAATGTATGAGAGTGTCTGCACTGACTGACTGAGCCCATGCTGAGCCTTCAACTGTAGCTCTGTGTTAAACTGGGCTGTCCAGAGCCCTAGATATTGATTGGATGAACACCTTAGTAAATTCTGTACCACAGTCTCCATCTACTGTTCTGCATGCAGTTTTTGTAGTAAATACTATAGCACAATCTCCATCTACTGTTTTGCATACCATTTCTATGCATGCAGTTTTTGTAGTAAATACTACAGCAATCTCCATCTACTGTTCTGCATACAGTTTCTGTAGTAAATACTATGGCACAGTCTCCACCTACTGTTCTGCATACAGTTTTTGTAGTAAATACTATGGCACAGTCTCCACCTACTGTTCTACATACAGTTTTTGTAGTAAATACTATAGCACAGTCTCCATCTACTGTTCTGCACACTGTTTTTGCAGTAAATACTATAGCAGTCTCTCTCTACTGTTCTGCACACCATTTTTTAAATTATTTTTTGTAGTAAATACTATAGCACAGTCTCCATCTACTGTTCTGCATACTATTTTTGTATCAGTCACTTAACCCCTTAACTGCTCCAGAACGTACAACTTCCAGGCTGAAAAGTGCGCATACGCGCCTGAAAACAATGTATTTCCTGCTCCTATAACGAATCTAATTTCAATAGTGTGGGTTTTGATGAAAATCCTTTCACATGCTAATGCGAAAAACATACAAAAAGGCTTAAGGATTTCAAATTTCCTACTTTTATTGGTTGTTTTCAAGTGACACCATGGCAGTGAAGGGGTTAATGATTTATCTTATTCTTAAGGGAAAGTACATGCACGTACCAATGTAGTATTTATAACTTAGCTACAGTATACCACTGTAGTCTGAGAGTTGGACAGGGAGAAGATCTCAGACAGATTAGTCACTCCCTAAAAAAACATCTATTTTTGTCCACAACTTGAACAAGTGATATAACCAAAGGGGACCCCTAGGGAAAACACAAGCTGGCCTGAAAACAGAGAGAATCAAATATACAAATCCATTTGTATGGTTGTTCTATTGATATTAAATGCAATAGAAGCCCCACCCAACACACACACACACAGTGACACACACACACATTTGTTTTGTTTTTTGCTTTAAAATTGATGTCTTTCCTGCACAACCAGCTTGTTTTGCTCTTGACTGATGAAAAACAGAATGGGGCTGGCTCATGAAAACTAGCACAATCAGTGTGTGGTATAAAATTGTAATGCTAACTGAAAATAGCTGCCTGGCCACTGAAATGCTTCAGCATATGGGAGTCACACAGCATAGAGATATTATAGATGGTGTAATTGTTTTGCGGTTTGTGTGGGTGTGACAAGCAAGGAATACAATCTAACTGTATAAAAAAAAGTTTTTTTTCTCTCTTCTTTTTCTGTTCATTATCATTTACTTTTTTTCTTTCTTCTTTTTTTAATGTATACATTATCATTTTTCTTGACCTTGTAAAGAACAGTGTGCTCACCCTTGTTGGTGAGATACTGCACTATAGAAATGACTGCTATTATTAATAATTATTTATATTATATTACTGGCTGATTTTCTTTGTTTATGTCTAAATTTACTGGGATTTTAGATAGATGCTACATATAATCTGAATTTAACTAAAACTGGCCCCTTCTCTTTGGGGACACTTTGATAGTATTCAAGTAATATTGTTATCAATGAGAGCAACATAAAATATAATAATATATAAGATGGAAGCACTAATATAGTAATATTAATACTGTGACAGAGACAAAAACTATTCACTGCTTACCGGTATCAGCCCAGTCAAGTACAAGTTTTTTTTTTTATTCCATGGAACAAATAACAAACAACAAACAAATAGAACTGCACATATCTACAAAACAATCACAATAAGTGTGTGCAACAACAGACAGGCAAGACTAATACCAGAAGCATTATTAATTTAAATATATTACTTTTGTGAGTTTTGGAAGTGCATTGTAAACAGTCATAGTGTCACTGTCAGTCATAATACCACTGAGAGAGAGAGAGAGAGAGAGAGAGAGAGAGAGAGGAGAGAGAGAGAGAGAGAGAGAGAGAGAGAGACAGACAGACAGACAGACAGACAGACAGACAGACAGACAGAGAGAGACAGAGAGAGAGAGAACAATGATATATAATAATTTATACTTGTGGCTATTGTTAATAGGCACAGGTATAATCTATCAATATTCTCTTCCTGTCCCTTCAAACCTATACCCTATCCATATATTCCATTACCCCATCCCTACCGCCATGTGCACGCATGCACAAACATACACACATACAAACTTTAATAAGTTTAAAGCTATAATCTGTTTATAATTTGATTAGTGTAAACAGTTTCATGGTAACATGCGACAAGCACTCTCCTACTCCTAGTCCCAACTTAAAAAATATGCCAACAGTTCTATCAGTATCATTGTATCAATCATGAGATGACCAGCTCAGCTGGTTCAGCTAACCTTAAATAAGTTAAAAGTAAAATCATGACAAACAAACAAAACACAAAAACTGCTGGCATGATCAGGTCTCTCTCAAACGGAAGCCCATCTCCTCCTAGTCCTATCTATAAATTCCTGACAGAGATAGCAGACTATGTTAAAATGATAAAAATCATAATTACTCAAAGTCAAAAGACCTTAATTTTTTTTTTTAAACAATACCAAGATTATACAAAAGCCAATGAACACAGTTTAAGTTTGTAATCAAATTATTTTCAACAGTCCTTCAAAGACAAAATTCAACATTACTCTTCTGTCACCTACTGTCTTAGTGTCAGTGTACATTTAAAACTTTAATATTAAAGTTTAAAAATTTTTTTTTTTTTTTAATCCACTTGCACAGTCTTCTTCCACACTGCTGGAGAAGATGACGATAGCAAACATTATTTAATAACATCATATCAACCGTATGTATTCATAACTGTTTTTGTTATGATGGGTTTCAATTTTTCTTTCTCTCTTCTGTGTGTGTATGTGCACGCACATAAATGCACACATGCATGAGCGCACATGCATGTGTATGCACACATGCGTGTGAATAATAATAATAATAATAAAGGAGACTTGCAATGTGCCCACCTTCCACATAAGCTGGGAGCCCAAAACACTTTAATACAACATCATTTTCACACACACACGCACACACACACACCTTATAGATGAGGGGTACAGACACCATTGTAAAAACACCAAACAGTTTAGAAATAGTTACTACACCTGAGTTTTGAGCCTGGCAATTTTGAAAGAGAAACAAAAATCAGTGGGTTGCTTGAATGGTGAAAAGTGTCATATGGAACACTTAATGGTTTTGTATTACCATGAATTATTATATGTACAGACATGTATTAAATGCTTTCAACAACAAAAAAGTTGTACAACATGCTGTGTTCCGAATCTAGCCCAGTAATGCCAAGGGTTTTAACAGAGGACACAAACAGGACACTAGCATCTCTGATCTGAATGACAAACAGATGTGTATACATACATGTTTGTGTGTGTGTATATGTGTTGTGTGTGTGTGTGTGTGGTGTGCGCATGCATCATATGAATACATGCATTTGTGTATGCTGTTAAGCAGTGGGGGTTGGGAGAAGGGGGACAGAGAGAGGGGCAGGGTACTGAGGCAGCAGCTGATGGAGAGAAAAAAATCTTTTTTTCTTTGTCTTCAAAATGCAGACATGTCTGTGACTGATAAATTTATGCATGCCGTTCATCACAATCAGTGAAAAACCATAATATTAATAAAGATTAATACACTATGCTTTCTGATCTTTATTATTTTTGCATCAACTTGTGAAGTGTAACTCTTTCTTTAAATACAATTTACATAATTATTATTATTAACTAGTTTGTTGATTGGGCAATGCAAAAATGTTACTGAGGGCAAACTACTCACTGGGGGTAGAAATTTAAAAAAATGGGTAGAACTCTCCTCATCAACAGACAGTCTGATCAGCACTAGCTACCCCGTTTTTGATAATCGTGCATGACTCACAAGAGATCAGAGGCGGCGCTTTGTTATGACAATAACGCACGCAGTCACTCTGCGGTCTCAAGCGTTCAGAGAACAGCGAGAGGTTAGGGTAGCGGTCGACTACTGTGCAAACATGCCATGGGTGACACACACTATCCTTCGCATTCTCTGATCCGATAAGATATGTTGTTTATCGTGAACAATATCGGTCTTGCCACGGCTCCACACTGTCGATGGCGAAGACTGTCATATTTTCAAACGGGTGCATCGCAAAGTGCATGCTCTAATTGCTAGGCACTATCAGCAGTATGAGAGCTCGCACACCCAACTTCCTGTGACATTCTTTGCCTCCGCACAAAACAACCGATCAAACAAAAATAATATCATTTGTGGCGACGACAAAAATGTAACATGCATGTTACGATGACACTCTAAAACTAGACACAAACAGACAGAAAGACATACAAAACGGCCTTGGATTTGGCTGACCCGCGATCACACTTCGGCAGCCATGTTGAGGTGCGAGTACTTGTTGTTGAAAAATATTCTCTGTCTCGGCAAAAATACTCTCATTCAAAGGCGATCTCACTTACCTGTAAGCCGTATTTTCATAGGTCCATTTCTCCTTGTCCCTTCACTAGCCATTCTGGGGGGAAAACATGTACTCAAACATCCTCAATCGTCCAGAAACTATTTAGCCCCGACATCTGTCGCTTCTTTCAATGCGCTCTGACTCTGTAGTCTGAGCAGTTTCTCTCTCCATGTAAATGAAGACGTGTCGTCACATCCGGAGAGAGCAGACAGCATGCTGACGTCATTTTTAGTTCAAGTGGGGGTCACTGTGGGAATACACCTGTCTCAAATTAGACCAACCTCATGCTGTAAGCGGCATGCAGCTAAATTTAAAATGATTACTTGCAACAGTTTTTTTTTCTTCTTCTGTTTTGGTAATCTACTCAGTTTGCTGAACACAAAGAAAGGGTTCTGAGCTCGCCCCCCCCCCCCCTCCCCCTCCTCTCTCTCTCTCTCACAAACGCAGACAGAACACAACATACATACATCTCTGTCTGTCTGTCTGTCTGTCTGTCTGTCTGTCTGTCTGTCTGTCTGTCTGTCTCTCTCTCTCTCTCTCTCTCTCTCTCTCTCTCTCTCTCTCTCTCTCTCTCTCTCTCTCTCTCTCTCTCTCTCTCTCTCTCTCTCTCTCTCTCTCTCTCTCTCTCTCTCTCTCTCTCGACACACACACACACACACTACACTCACATGTGACGGTGTGTGTGTGTGTGTGTGTGTGTGTATGTGTGTGTGTGTGTGTGTGTGTGTTGTTGTTGTTGTTGTTGTTGTTGTTGTTGTTGTTGTTTCCAAATCTTTCCCTTGGGCTTAGCGTCCACAATCATCTTTCGATGCGAGTCACTATGTGGCGGGACTTAATGTCCCCAGATGTCGGGCTGACATAATTACTTTATTAGGGACAAAATCACCTCAGCCGTTTCGTCTTGTAGGCTACTCAGTATAACCAGTGTGGAAGATTCAGGAGGCAATGAGATGTCATCACTGGAGCGGATCATCGAGCGACCTCGAGTCGAAGGAGAAAAGCCGAACGCCGCGGCAGGAGCGGCAAAGTAGTCAGTCCAAACATCTGTTCATTAGGACGTACATCCTTCCTCCGTCAGTTTCAGGAAGTGTGCCGGAAAGCGAGGTTTCGAGTGTGCCGGGCCGCTTCCGCGGCTGTTTCCCACATCCAGTCGGCAACCGCTCAGAGTTTCTTCGTCTTCTCAAGTTGTTGTTGTTGCACGGTTGTTGTCGCCGTCGTCGTCATCGTCGTTATTGTGGTTGCTATATTATTATTATTATTATTATTATTATTATCTGTGGCAACCATCGGTCACGAGTGGCCATGGCCTGCGACTTGAAAAGTCTCTCCAGGAGAGATTTTATGAAGATGATAATGATGATTAAAGAATTGGCGCTTTATCAAGTCGTTGTTATTTGTAATATATTGGCATTGCTTTATTTTTATTTTTTTATTTTTTTAATCTCTTATTTCCTAGAGAGACTTCTTTATTATTCTTATTATTCTTATTAAATAATTTGCGCGTTATCGTTACTGATTGTCGTTATCGTTATCGTCATTATTCGTAATATTGCTTTAAAATTTGTTTTAATTCTTGATTCCTGGAGAGACTTATGTAGTAGTAGTAGTAGTAGTAGTAGTAGTAGTAGTAGTAGTAGTAGTAGTAGTAGTAGTAGTAGCAGCAGCAGCGGCAGTAGTAGTAAAGATTTTGCGTTATATCGTTATTATTTGTAATATTGCTTTAAAATTTGTTTTAATTCTTGATTCCTGGAGAGACTTATGTAGTAGTAATAGTAGTAGTAGTAGTAGTAGCAGCAGCAGCGGCAGTAGTAGTAAAGATTTTGCGTTATATCGTTATTATTTGTAATATTGCTTTGAAATCAGTTTGTTTTCATCTCTTGAGTCCCCTTGGACATGCCGGAGCAGTGACTATGATGGGAAATGCCGAACCGCCGAGCAGACAGACTGGCGGGATGAAAAGCAACCATCAGAAGTGGTTGGGGCTCAGCCGGATCTGAAGCGTTGGGGAGTTTGAGACCGTCACTGAATGGCGAGCACAAAGCTGCAGGACATCACACCATCCGGACCGCCTGGACTCGAGAGAGAGGCGCGGAAAGAGGCTTCCTCTTCAGTTCCGCGCCTCTCTCATGAATAAAGAGGCTTCCTCTTTCCGCGCCTCTCTCATGAATAAAGAGGCTTCCTCTTTCCGCGCCTCTCTCATGAATAAAGAGGCTTCCTCTTTCCGCGCCTCTCTCACGAGTCCAGGCTAGACAATGTTCCGGCTTGCCGGAAAGGACGAGAGAATCTGACGATCACTGAATCAGACGAACATTGGAGCTGTTTGAAAGGCAACGTAGTTTGGGGAACTTCTGCAAGTGAGAGACGAGGTGGAACGCGTAAGGGCCTTTCCGAGCGAATAGACACCACCTCGAACCGAACTGAACCGGTCAGAGTTCAGGAGCTGTGTCAGTGAAAGTCGACGTGGCCGTCCTGGGCTCCCCGTCCTAATGAGCCTAATGGTTTCTGTGGACGTAAAGCAGCATTGAACCATGCACACGCATTGGTCACAGTTTGTCCCTAATATGTCAACCCGACATCGGCCGAGGACATTAAGCTCCACATCATCACCACCATCCTCATCAACCGGAACTGTTTAGCCCGGGTTGTGCTGCAAAGATGAGCACTGTGACTAGACACGTTTCTCGTGTGTCACTGCATTTTCTAATTACTAAAGTGTGGTTTACAACTTTTACCAGTCAGTTGCGGTTTTAGGAGCAGTAATGAACCGGCTGTCCCATAATTAGACCTATGCAGATGCAACCGATAGGCCTGTCTCAGTGTCACCGAGTCGTGTGCCCTTGGTGACAGCGGGACTGGTGGAGGTGGTCGTATGGTAAAGGCAGAGCCGGCACTGAGCGACTCGACTGGACGTCAATCGATTGACACCACATCACCTCTCAGTACCGGCTGAGTGTGCTGGAGATCGACCATACCGTGTGACCTTCCCTCGTACACCGCAGAACACTGAGTTGCAAGGCTTGCCACGCCGCTGTTCAAACATTATGATTATGTGACCAAGTCCTCGGCGTCGTCGTCAGTCGATGCCGCTGAGACCGTCAGTTCAAGCTCCCCGTCACCACACAAAAGGACTTTGAGGGGATTCTGCCTGCAGGGCAGACTACGGGTCGAATGCATTCTTCCCTTGCAACTCTGTCGGAGAGAGTGGAGTAATCTCTCTCAAGATATTGCTGACTCTCACTCCAGCGTTGCCGGTGAAGGTGTCAAACCGGTAATAGCTCGCCTCGCCCCCCCCCCCCCCCCCTTCCTCCCCCTCCCACTCCCCCTCCTCTCCACCCTCCCGCCACTTTTTTTTTTTTGTTGTGTTCTTTGTGTTTGTTGTTGTTGTGGTTTTGTATTTTGTTCTGTTCTATTTTTTTCTTCTCTTATCCTTTTTCAGGTATTAAGTTTGTTTTCTTCGTTTAAAAAATAAAATAAAATAAAAATCATTTTTTTCCCCGCTCATTTTTTCATTGCCCCTTTAGACCATGGACCTGTATATATATATAGGTCCATGCTTTAGACAGACACCCCAGCAGTGGTCAGCAAGTTGACCCTGGACGTAGAAGAACGAAGAAAGAGAAGAGGACATTAGCTGCAGACATTTGGTCCAAATCCAATGACTGCCACCCTACGAGTATACCCACACAGGACATCACACTGTTTCAGCCGGCCGGCCACCACTTAGAAAGGTCTGGAACGACTTGCTGGACAACATAGTGACCGCAGGCACCCCGCCAGACACCGTGTTCTGGTTGTAGCTTAGAATAAATAAAGACACTTAAAAACTCTATATGTCTGTTTGACATAACCAGTAGTGAGTGGCACCCTCCACCCCACCGCCCCACCCCTGACCCCGGCCCCACACACCCCATTTCTCTCTTCTTCCGCAGACCTCTGTAGAGTGGCAGAACCTGATAACCAATCGGTGGCCATTTATTGGCAGAACTTGATAACCAACCGGAGGCCATTTATTGGCGGAACGCCGCCAATAACCAACTAGTGGCCATTTATTGGCAGAACCGGCTTCACTGAAGTGCTAACCAACTGGAGGCCATTTATTGGCTCTGATTTGATTGCCAACTGGAGGCCATTTATTGGCAGAGTTTGATAACCAGTTGGTGGCCATTTACTGGCAGAACTTGATAACCAACGGGTGGCCATTTATTGGCGGAACTTGATAACCGGCTGGTGGCCATTTATTGGGAGAACCTGATAATAACTGGTGGCCATTTATTCGCAGAACTTGATAACCAACCGGTGGCCATTTATTGGCGGAACTTGATAACCAACGGGCTGCAATTTATTGGCGGAACTTGATAATCAACTGGTGGCCATTTATTGGCAGAAGTTTAGCAAGAAGACTGAGGAAACCCGGATCTGTTTCGTCAGTTGGGTATGTTCGCCGACTGTTGTATGTACCATCGAGTAGAAGTTATCAAATGAAGCACTGAGGCTAAGCCGATTTTTGTTGCAGTTTCCGGCACGTTTCGAGAAAACTGCATGCCATGATATAGAAAGAAATCTTGCTGATAAAACAAAACAAAAAACAAAACAAAAAACACACCACCCACTGTGATATAATTATGTCAGTATTTGCATGTCATAATTTAAAAAAAACTCCGGCGGCATTTCTTTGTTCAGTGTGTGTGTGTGTGTGTGTGTGTGTGTGTGTGTGTGTGTGTGTGCGTGCGTGTGCGTGCGTGTGTGCGTGTGTGTGTGTGTGTGTGGTGCGCGGGTGCACGTGTGTGTGTGTGTGTGTGTGTGTGTGTGTGTGTGTGTGTGTGTGTGTGTGTGTGTGTGTGTGTGTGTGTGTGTGTGTGTGTGTGATAACCTGTCTGATTGCTGAGTTTGGACATTACTGACATCGGAGACGTGCATGCGTGCGTACGTGTGTGTGCGCGTGCACGCATGCGTGATTATTTATCTATAGCATTATTGTGTTCTGCATGTATATAGATGACTAGACGTTAAAACCAATTGCCTATCTGTAGATTTCTTTCTTTCTGTAAATTAAAATAATTAGTGTATGAAGTCTCCCCGGCCGTGGCTTCCGTCAGTGTCAACGCCACTGCCAGTGCTATTGTGGGTACAAGAAAAATTATATGTAAGTAAAAATTAATTTGGACTAGACTGCAAAGAAGAAGCAAAACAGACGTATAGAGTTTTTAAGTGTCTTTAATTATTCTAAGCTACAACCAGAACCAGTGCTGTGATTAAAAATTGAGTGAAAAAAAGCGCATTTGGGGGAAACACGTTTAAAGGGAAATAAATGCCATAATTCGTCATCCTGAATTAGAAAGACGCAGTTGTTTCCCTTATTTCTAAGCACGTGTGTATGAATGGCTCGTATTTTACACCCTCAGATCATGAGTGCGTGCTCAAATTATCTCCAGGAACGAACAAGTCTGAAGGACCATTTAAACTGTACAATTAATGATAGTTTAACCTGTTCTGGGTGGAATCTGTAACCTTGCTTTCGGTCAGTTTTTACGCGACGGCAGTAACTGACTGCCGACCCTGCAGGTAGGTCATTTGCGCCGGGCCTGCACAGGAAAATGTTGGAATAATGGGAGGAAGCCAGTTTTAAAGAAGCCATAGATAGTCTCCTTGAATATTACCAGTTAAAATATCCAGTCTTGAACAAGAGACTTGAAAATCACTTTTGGTGAATAGCACGGGTGGCAGTGTGGATACTTCAAGTATAATTTCTCTTTTTTGAGTGTTCTGAGCGTGATGGCCCATTAGCTCAGTTGGTTAGAGCGCCGTGCTGATAACGCGGAGGTCGTGGGTTCGACCCCCATGTGGGCCACGCCATTTTTTTTTATTTTTTTTTAAAATTTTTTTTAATTTTCTTTCTCCATTTTTCTTTCTCTCTTTCTCTCATTTTTGTTCTGTTGGTTAACATTGGCGAGATCTCATTGTGCTTCTCTATGACAAAACAGGAAAAACAACTCTTACATGGGCGAACATGAATTATTTTTATGTTATATATACATTCTGTTTTGGATTGCTTGTGTACAGCATACTTGTCTTGAACTCTGCTATACAAGGGAGAGCCAAAGTGAAACAATCTTTGCCACCAGCTGTCTAAACAGTGCATTATAAATGTATATGTCCTTTCTTCATAAATTTTAAAGGAAAGAATGGTTTATGGTTTCAAAAGTGAAAAATTTGATACTTGAGTTTTGTCAGTTTGAATACATTTTCCTTTAAAAAAAATTATATATCTTTTTACATAGCTGTCAGCCCCTTTTGGGAGTAAACCTTAGTCCAGAGCTTGTGAACTGTATTTCCCTTATGCAGGCTGGGGTCTTCTGTTTTTTCGCTGGTGGCAGCATTTTGAATTCCTACTGGCAGTGGAAGGAAGAAGCAATGTTGTGCAAAATACACATGCGCGACTTCAAATCTCATTTCCAACAAGATTTCTTAGCCTATTGCACTAGGCCAGTCCGTGTGCATTTGGTGATGGCATGTGTCAGCTGTTCATTCGACAGTTTTTCAATCTATTTGCTCAGTTGAAAACAACAACAAAATCTCATGAAAATTATGTTTTCCTGTATCCATTTTCCAATATGGCCATATCTCCCCCAAATAATGAAAAAAATGTATTTTATACTGGTAAACTGTATGGGTTTGACAGGTATCCTTTTACGTGTGGCAGTTTAAAAAACACACGTATCAAGCTGACTGCATTGGTCAACTGAGAATGGCTAAAATATTAACATTGTGGTCTGTTTAAAATGTCAAGACATCAGCCTTTGCTTGCACACAGTACTACTGAGTTTGACTTGTTTCTATGTGTTTTGGTGACCTTAATTAGATTTCGAGTTCATCTCAGGATCACACAAAATATGAACACTAGGATTTTCATGGACATTATAAATGTGATAAATGTCAACTTTTGCAAGCAGGTAGTACTTACTGAGCTTTATTCCCTCATAATTATGAGTTTTAGTGACCTTGACTGGATTTCAAAGTCATATCAGCATCAGGCAGTGGTGGAAATTTAATGCTATGTTGTTGTTGTTGTGTGCTTTTTTTAGAGAAAGATGCAACTGAACATTGTCTGATTTTTTTCAGGAAGTTCCTCTTAAAAATTTGCATCATGTTTAAACCTGTTGTTTAAACCAATTGTTGTACTCACAAACACAGTGTCAGAACTTGAAACTGGCATTGTTGAATTAGTAGTGGGCTAATTTATAACTTTGGCAAAAGCTTTTAATAAGAGGACTCATCCTCAAAGCTTTCTAAGCAAGATCTTTCCAACTGTGTTTGATGGTACATGAATAAATGAAGAATGAATGAATGATAATTAATAATGCACATAAAATTCCATGCAAAAATATACATGTTTCACAGTGCAAGGGTTGGGGAGAAAGAAGCATACATTGTTACACATGTACACCATAAGTATCACAATGAGTTAAGCACACACACACACACACACACACACACACCGTGCACACACACACACACACACACACACATGCACACATGCACATGCTGCATGCATGCATGCATGCATGCACATGCATGTGCACGCACACACACACACACACACACACACACACATACAAAACACACAACACACACACACACCACACACACACATGCATACATGTGCATGCGTGCGCACACACGTGCACGCACGCGCGCACACACACACACACACACACACACACACACACGTCCCCTACACACACATATGCAAACCTCCCCACACCTCCCACACTAAAGTGCCTTTGAAATTTCTTAGGAAAATACCAACACACTAAACCTTTGAACAAGTCAGCTAAAATGCAATAAAATAACAATTAAGACTGTGTCAAATAAAGTCACATTTTGATGATATGTGTGCAGAATTTTTGGGGGGTTTGCAACTGGTAAGTCAATTTTCATAATCGTTAGATTTGTGGACACTGATGATGATGAAGTGATGCTTAATGTCCTCAGATGTCAGTTGACATATTAGGGACAAGTTGTGACCAATGCCGAAGCATGGTTCAATAATTCTTTACGTCCACGGAAACCAGAAGGCTGGTTAGGATGGACAGCTCAGGATGGCCACCTCGACTCTCACACAGCTCCTGAACTATGTTGTGGACACATTTACCTGAGTCTTTTTATATCAGTTCAAAGCGGCACAGGGTTAAACAAAAATTGGAGTGACCTGCCAATGAACTCCAATGTTTCAATGCAGCACTCTACTATTTTCATTTACCTTAACATTTATTATTCAGTAACTCTATTGCTGAAGAAGAAAAAATAATCGAACGTACGTGGATGAAAGAACAGCCCACTGATAATTAAATAAAAGTTTGTTTTTCAAAATCATGGATTACTTACATACAGGGGGTCAAGGGCAAAGTACAAACTAGGCCCAAAGACTAGTTCTACGGACAGCAAGGCAAGAGCATTCACCCAGGCAGGAACAAAACAGTCGATCAACTTTCGGTTACTTCCCCTGCTCTTCAGTCATTCCCGTTCACTCTTACTACGGCGCCGTAACTGCCACGCGTTTTCACAGAAACAGAACCCACTGCGATGGTTACGGGTATGTGTCCTTGGTAACTGCACGGTGAGGCTGTTGGTACCTCAACCCCACCCCTATCCCCATCCCGCCACTTGAATCAGACTCAGACTTGAATTACAGGTCAGTAGGCCTACGTAATATATTTAGTACGCTGCCCTTCCAACTCGACACGTGCCCGGAGGTGTGAAGTAACTTGTGGTTGTTGTTTCCAGGAAGGTTATATCAGGGCGAAACACATTTTAGTATAATACCCTATAAAGCTGACTGGACTGACTTGATCGTACTTAGTTAGACCTCCAGATGCATGGCCGAAATAATGCCTTACTCTCGGACATCGGATGAATGTGCACGTAGACGCCATTTCACGCACACACACACACACACACACACACACACACACACACACACAACACACACACACACACACGCACACACACACACACACACACACACATGCACACACACACACACACATGCACACACACACACGCACACGCACATCACACACACACACATGCACAACAACACACACACACACACACACACACACACACACACACACACACACACACACACAACACATTGTACAACACACACACACACACACACACACACACATTGTACAAACACACACACACACACACACACACACACACACACACACACACACACACACACACACACAATTACAAACACACACACACACACACACACACACACACACACCACACACACACACACACACACACACACACACACACACACACACACACACACACAACACACACACACACACACACACACACACACACACACACACACACACACACACACACACACACACACACACACACACACACGTACCTTCTGATGAGATCAAAGACTGCGAGTCAGTGCATTTATAAAGTCTGTGATGAGATGAAAACCCGAAGTGGCGTACGGGACGCGTGTGCTATAGGCAAAAAGTTGTACGTGCACACGTGCAACGGAACCCACTGCATCGGAAGTGTGTTGTTCTGGCAACACATTACAGCAGTAATTCCGCTGAAGGTAGGGATTTATGTGGCAGCTGGCTTTGCTTGGCAAAAGCACCCCACTGTTTCCAGTAGGGGGAAAAAATCCCATTTGCTACATTAAGATATCCCCTACCCCTCCTCCCAACAAAAAATAAACACATAAAACACACTCGCGCGCGCACACACACGCGCGCGCGCGCGCGCACTCACACACACACACACACACATGCACGTACGCACATGCACGCACGCACGCGCACACACACATGCGCTCGCATGACGCGCATGTATGCACGCACGCACGCACGCACGCACGCACGCGCGATGCACGCACGCACGCACGCACGCTCGCACGCACGCGCAGCACGCAGGCACGCAGCACACACACACCACACACACACACCACGCACAGCACAGCACACACACGCAGGCACACACACACACACACACACACACACACACACACATAATCCAAGAAACCCCCACACCACGAGCCTGTCGGTAACCTACAGACAATCATTCATAAAACCCAGCAAAATTACATTTTGGAGAAAACAAAATTATGACGACGACGACGACGACGATGATGATGATATCGATGATGACGAAGACGACGATGGTGATGAAAGAAACGGGTCCCATGCTGCACGCACGTGGGAGCTCGAGTGTCGATTCCCACCTTGATCAGAGCGTGTACCTGCTCTTCAGTGGGGGTTAGGTCCTGACGTGAAACTGAATGACCGGCGATAGGTGATGGCCCCTTCATCGAATTACACTGCGAAACGCACTTCGACTGGGAGGGCCGGTCGAGTCTGACACTGCCGTGCGGCGTGTAGCCTACGGATCGAGGCAGCTGCGACCGAGGCAGCTGCTGTTATCGATTGTCCAGGCAGAAATTATCGAAGACTGGAGAAAATAAGATACGTATTACGCAGGTCTACGAGACACTGTGGGTCCGTGCAGCCCTGACTGACTCCTTCCCCCTCCACCCCACCGCCCAGCCCGTCCCCCCCCCCTCCTCCCCCCCCCCCCCCCCCCCGCACCCCCAGCCCGTTCAAGTTTCCTGAGTACTGAAATGACTAACGGTATCGGGTCTGTGCCAGTTAGTTCAAAGCAGTAAGTAAACATGGTGCTTAACGTCCACAGAAACCATAAGGCTTATTAGGGACGGGGAGAAGGGTGGAGGGTGGGAGGGGGTATGGGGGGGGGGGATATTATAATTATACCTATCGCTATACACTGTCACCACCAGAATCAGAGCTCAGGAGCTGTGTGAAAATCGAGGTGGCCGTCCTGGGCTCCCGTCCCTAATAAACCTACGATTTCTGTGGACGTAAAGCAACACTTCAACAACAACAACAACAACAACCAGAATGACTTCTGCATTAAGGTGGGCAGCGCTGAGAGCCATTTTAATGTTTCATAACTGTGATGGACAAAGTCACAAGACAGTGTCCACACCACAGCTTTTGAAGAGAAAGGAGAGCCGAAACTGTTGTTGTTGTTTGATTCTTAGTGTCTCGGATGTCAGATGACGTAGTCAGGGACAAGGCCGAAGCGGTTGTTGTTGTTTGATTCTTAATGTCCTCGGATGTCAGATGACATAGTTAGGGACAAGGCCGAAGCGGTTCAAAGCAGGGGAATAAAAATAGCTAGAGCGGTTCTGCTTCAGTTATCAACCAATGTCCTGTTCCATTTCCTCCGAGTCACTCCGCCTCAGTTGCTGCATCAGGTCGTATAATTCTAATTACAGCAACAGAAGCGGAGATTGCCTCAGCGGCGAAAATGGCTGCCTCGTTAAAGTAATCCAAGGGTTTGGATTTAAGTCTCTGTAGGCCGCTTGCGTCAAACTATTAACAAAGGGAACGCCCAGCGGCACTGTGACAGACGTCATGCGCATAAAAGAACAACAACACGGAGCGTAACTGCCGCTTACAGTAAAGCTCAGTCAGACAATGGGGGAGGCTCACTCACGTTCACACAAAAATCTGCTACCTGCCGACTGTGTCACACACAGCGCGTGTTAATCACACCGAGGCTCGCACGGAGACTAGGCTAAACGTAAAGGTCGCGTCCCTTGACGGTGTTCTTATGCAAACAAGTCTTCCTTTCGCTCTCGCTGGCAATGCTGCAGTTTCGGTGTCGGCCCGCACGGGACTGACAAACCTGTCTACCTCAGCGACTTCCCGCCCTCATCCCCCAAGTAAAAGGGAAAGGGACGCGGGGGGATGGGGGTGGGTGGTGTTGGTGGTGTGGGGGAAGAATCGCTATTCGAGAATGTACGCCGGTTTGGCCAATCTCAGTAAAGATTGTGGGGGGGGGGGGGGGTGAGAGGGGGGGTAGAGGGGGGGGGTGGGGGTGAATTACCGTTCAAAAATGTAAGTCGGTTTGGCCTATTTCAAGAAGGGGGTGGGGCGTGTGGGGTGGGGAAGAATCACCGTTCGAGAATGTACGCCATTTTGGCCAATCTCAGTCGGGGGGGGGGGGCGGGGGGGGGGGCGGGGGAATCACTCGAGAATGTAAGTGGTTGGCATCCAAGAAGGGAGAGGGGTGGGGGGTGGGAAGGAGAGAATCACCGTTCGAGACTACGCTTTTGCAAATCTTTTCAAAATAGGTCGAGCCGGAAGTAATCAGATTCAAATGTAAGCGTGCAATCATGGAGAGTGTAATTCATCTACGTCCAAAGATGTTCGCAGGATTTATTTTCAGAGCTCTCTTATATCTTGTCCCTAATGTGTCGTATGACATCCGAGGACATTAAGACCCAAGAAAGAAGAAGAAGAAGAAGAAGAAGGGAGTTACCGTCCAAAATGGAACCCAGCTTGGCCTAGCGGAAAGCCTGCGTTAGGCTGGTAAACAGAAGGACCTCGGGTCGATTCCGCTTCGGTTCCCCCTTCTCTTCAAAAAGGCTGTGGTTTGTGGACAGTGTGTTTGTGGCATTGCCCCTCATAATTAATGAAACATTAAGATGGCTCTGTCTTGTCAAGTTTGTGACTTTGTTCCTCATAATTAATGAAACATTAAAATGGCTCTCATCGCTGCCCGCCAGTCTTAATGCAGGAGTCATTCTTGTGGTGTAACACCTAACACGCTGTAGCATTAGGTATATAGTCTCCATCTTTCCCCATCTCAGTCCAGTTCATAGTTCAGGAGCTGTGTGAGAGTCGAGGTGGCCGTCCTGGGCTGTCCGTCCTAACGAGCCTTCTGGTTTCCGTGGACGTAAAGCTATACTGAACCATGCTTCGGCATTGGTCTCAGCTTGTCCCTAATATGTCAACGGACATCTGAGGACATTAAGCAACACTACCTACCTACCACCTCAGTCCCGGTACCTCGGTCCCCGCGGCGAATACTTCATCGGACACAACTCGGCGTTGAACAAATTTAACCGAACCAACAGTCCGAAACAGCCGAGTTTGCTCCGCTTCACGCGAAGCTCCCACCTGCACGCAGCTGTCACTTCAGACAGCTGCGATTTATGAACAGGGTACAGTGGAGGTGCTGCCCGCCGCAACTTACTGAACGGAATAGCAGACTGTCAGTCTCACATGGCCGCCCATTTTATTTTAGTTAATGCATAGGTGTTCTGGCGGCGAAAGTCTAGAGGTAGATCAGGCTAGGTATGCTATAGCTCCCTCTACTACATCACCTCGACGTTACCGCACGGATTCCGCTTTGACTCTCTCTTCTCTCTAGTCAAAAATGGTGGTCTGTGCGTGCATGGACACAGTCTGGTGACTTTGTCCCTCATGCCTTACCGCCAGCCGGTTTGGCCTAGCGGTAAGGCGTAAGGCTGGTAAGCGGAAGGACTTCGGCGTTATACCGCTTCGGCTCTGCTTTCTCTTCGAACAGGTTGTGGTTTCAGTGTGGACACCGTCTTGCGACTTTGTCCCTCACAATTAATGAAACATTAAAATGCCTCTCTCCGCTTCGCCGCCCCATCTTTATGCCGGAGTCATTCTCGCGGTGGTGACTGACATAAGTAAACATGATGTTTAACGTCCACAAAAACCATAAGGCTTATTAGGGTTGGGGAGAAGGAGGGGGAGGGGGTACGGAGGTAAGGGAAGATTGAGATTATATACCTATTGCTACACTGTCACCACTAGAATGACTCCTGCATTAAGATGGGCATCGATGAGAGCCATTTTAATGTTTCATTAACTGTGAGGGACAAGGTCACAAGATGGTGTCCACACTGAAACCACAACCTTTTCGAAGAGAAAGGAGAGCCGAAGCGGTATCGAACCGGGGTCCTTCTGCTTACCAGCCTAACGCCTTACCGCTAGGCCAAACTGGCTCATACCGTGGTAACAGTGTAGCGTTAGGTGTAGCCTCCCTCCTCCCCCACCTCTTGCGATCTCGGTCCCCGCCAGTACTTCTTCGGAGACAGCTCGGCGTTAAAACTGTTTAACCAGCAAACCAACAATTCATCAAATCACATATTTTGCAGGATGTCGCTGTGGTCAGTACAGTGGAGGATATGTACCTTGTATTTACTCGCACGCCGGGTAAAAGTTAGTTTAGGCGATTCAGATCTTTGCTGTTGTGTTTGGGTGACGTATTTCGAGCGCTAATTAGCTCCCTTTGCTTGTTGATTCATCATATCAAATGATTCTGACGTTCCTGTGATTGTTCTTTTTACTCTTTTTTTTTGTTTTTTTGATGAGCCTTGGTAGTAAGATGAATTGCCCTGTGAGAGATGATTAAAGTATATTGACCTTGACTTCAGTTGATATTACCAGGAAAAACCTGACTAACTATTATGAAACAAGTCACTTCATGTTTGTAGAGGATCTGGAGAAAAAAAAGAGAATCTTAATGAACCGAAAACGCAATGATTGAGGAATGGCAAAATTGCTGGCAACAGGCAAAAGCGTACAATTTCTGCGTACGCGGTTTCCCATCGCGCAATCGGACGTCAGTGCCGAAGAAGAATTAGCCACTGCACTGACTTTGTCAGACGAAGTAGACACTCCGACCAGGACTCGTCCGCAAAGTCCGACTACTCCACCCAAACTTGACACTCGGATAATAACATCGCCGCCCCTCCATCCCCACCTTGACTGGCAAAACTCGCATGCACGCAACAAAAGTGTTGTCTTCAGCACGCGAATAATGCGCTAGCTGTCTATTTTTGGCCACTTCCTTGTCTGTCGCACACAAAAAGAAAAAGAAAAGTAAAGAACGGAAAAGAAAAGAACAGAAAAAAGCCTAGTTATTGCTGTACGTGCTGACATTAGCCCGGTGACAGTGTCGTACTGACATTGGCGGGTTGTGTGTGTGTGTGTGTGTGTGTGTGTGTGTGTGTGTGTGTGTGTGTGTGCGTGCGTGTGTGCGGTGTGTGTGTGTGCTGCGTGCGTGCGTGCGTGCGTGCGTGCGTGCGTGCGTGTGTGTGTGTGTGTGTGTGTGTGTGTGTGTGGTCAACTCGATCACATGTATGCAGTTCGTTTAGGGAATTTGGACATTTTTCTCTTCCCATTCTTTCTCAAGTAAAATCGTAAAAGTTTAGAAGATCGCGCCCTCGGGTAGAGGGAGGGGCAGAGGCAGGGTTGGGGGGGGGGGGGGGGGAGGGATAGACTTTGAAAAAGAAGGAAAAAAAGAAGAAGATGTTGGTTTTAAACAGACGGGTCTTCAGAGCGGTTTTAGATGCAGTGCTAGACGAGTATGTGTGTTTGTGACACAGCCCAAGCCTTGGTGTTGTTGCTTGTGTCAGTGTGTTTGTGACACAGCCCAAGTCTTGGTGTTGTTGCTGGTGTCAGTGTGTTTGTGACACAGCCCAAGCCTTGGTGTTGTTGCTGGTGTCAGTGTGTTTGTGACACAGCCCAAGTCTTGGTGTTGTTGCTGGTGTCAGTGTGTTTGTGACACAACCCAAGTCTTGGTGTTGTTGCTGGTGTCAGTGTGTTTGTGACACAGCCCAAGCCTTGGTGTTGTTGCTTGTGTCAGTGTGTTTGTGACACAGCCCAAGTCTTGGTGTTGTTGCTGGTGTCAGTGTGTTTGTGACACAGCCCAAGCCTTGGTGTTGTTGCTGGTGTCAGTGTGTTTGTGACACAGCCCAAGTCTTGGTGTTGTTGCTGGTGTCAGTGTGTTTGTGACACAACCCAAGTCTTGGTGTTGTTGCTGGTGTCAGTGTGTTTGTGACACAGCCCAAGTCTTGGTGTTGTTGCTGGTGTCAATGTGTTGTGACACAGCCCAAGTCTTGGTGTTGTTGCTGGTGTCAGTGTGTTTGTGACACAGCCCAAGCCCTTGGTGTTGTTGCTGGTGTCAATGTGTTGTGACACAGCCCAAGCCTTGGTGTTGTTGCTGGTGTCAATGTGTTGTGACACAGCCCAAGCCTTGGTGTTGTTGCTGGTGTCAATGTGTTTGTGAACAGCCCAAGCCTTGGTGTTGTTGCTGGTGTCAATGTGTTTGTGACACAGCCCAAGCCTTGGTGTTGTTGCTGGTGTCAATGTGTTGTGACACAGCCCAACCTTGGTGGTGTTGCTGGTGTCAATGTGTTGTGACACAGCCCAAGCCTTGGTGGTGTTGCTGGTGTCAATGTGTTGTGACACAGCCCAAGCCTTGGTGTTGTTGCTGGTGTCAATGTGTTGTGACACAGCCCAAGCCTAGGTGTTGTTGCTGGTGTCAATGTGTTGTGACACAGCCCAAACCTTGGTGCTGGTGTCAGTGTATTGTGACACAGCCCAAACCTAAGTGTTCTTGCTGGTGTCAATGTGTTTGTTGTGACGCAGGCCAAGCCTGGGTGTTGTTGCTGGCAAGCCTTGGTGTTGTTGCTGGTGTCAATGTGTTGTGACACGGCCCAATAGTGGTGCTGTTGCTGGTGTAAATGTGTTTAACACAGCCCAAGCCCTGGTGTTGATACTGTGTTGTGACACAGCCCAAGCCTTGGCGTTGTTGCTGGTGTCAGTGTGTTGTGACACAGCCCAAGCCTTGGTGT